>CM044445.1:105207341-105239281 GCA_024363595.1 Xenopus borealis
GAATATAAAAAAATCTGTTTGCTCTGTTTAGAAATGGATTTCAGTGCATAAATCTGCTGGAATTGCAGTATTAAGTGATGTGTTTTGAAAAAAACATGTTTTCCCATGACAGTATCCCTTTGATTTACAGTTCTTTAGATATGATGAGTTAAAATTCGAGTATTTTATAGGTACAGTACGTTTAGTTTATGAACATTGGCTCTGCTTTTACACTGAAAACAATAGAGTGCTCTCTGACAATGCAAGCTAAATGGCAACTCCTACACATATTTATAAATGCAAATATTCAACAAATTTTCTAAGCAAGAAAGCTAGCTAGATCATCAGTCTGCCTTCAGGGGAAACATCTACTATATAGACTCTTTACTAGTAAAGTGCTAATTTGCTCGTTTGCAAAAAAAACATGTTTACTAAAATTTGCCTCCAAAATTTCTGCTGAATGTTAGTTATCAGCCTTAAGATTTATTTTGACTTTAGACAGACTCAGTGTCTGCAGAACATCACCCAGTGACTGCTATATTGCAGGGAAAGATAGCAACAGCAGCAATGCCTGGTAATGGTACATTATATCAATAAATCTCTTTTATAATGTCTATAAACCTCAGATAACACAAGCAGGTCAAGGTATAAATCTTAATTATTGAAAATCACTTCAAATCCGGCTTGTGATACTCTTCACCCATATATTAATCAACATCAAAGGCTCTTATTCAACACACAAGGATTGCTACATATATTCTCTCATGAGATCTCATACAGAACAGCTTGATAACTTTTACCCTGCATTGCTAAGCAGGGCCCTAGCCTTAATCTGTGTTTCTTTGGCAATGAGTTTATTAAGCATGTGATGCACCTTATCTTTTCACTGTAATTGAATGTATTTTAATACAAATACGTTTTCACTGCATTTATTTTATGTATGGTAATTACATGCAGGTGCTGCACAGGGAGGCTGTAGAGGTCAGTTTTAAATCTGTGCAGCCTTAAAACTGTAAGTAGTAGTAGGCATGCATGGGGTATAAAGTAATTACTTCTGTTATGCAGCGCTTTAAAGGGCTTGTTCGCCTTTAAATTAACTTTCAGTTTGCTGTAGAGAGTGATTTTCTGAGATGTAACACTCTCTTTTTTTATTGTTGTTTTTTTAGTTATTTAGCTTTGCATTCGGCAGCTCTCCAAGTTTGCAATTTCAGTAATCCAGTTGGCAGGGTCATAATTGCCCTAGCAACCGTGCCTTAAGATAAACAAAGACTGAACTATGAATAGGAGAGGCCCTTAGAAAGATCAGTAATAAAAAAATAGCAATAACTATAAAGTTGTAGCCTTATAGAGCGTTTGTTTTTAGATGGGGTCAGTGATCCCCATTTGAAAGTTGGCAACAATCAGAAGAAGAAGGCAAATCATTTGAAAACTGTATAAAAGAAAAAATGAAGTTCAGTTGAAAAGTTGCATTCTGTCTTGACCAAGAACCTTTTTAAATTCTTCTTCATAATGAAGGTAATGCATTTGGATTGGCCCACCTCCACCAGTTGCTTGTGCAGACTTTTTTTCCTCTGCTAACTTCGTTTTTGAAAGCCTTTTGATATCACTTATTCGTTTTTTACAATTATCCACGGTTCTTGGATGTGCTCCAACTGCATTTACAGCTTCACAGATTCGATCCCAGAGTGCACGTTTCCTTGCCTGCAAAGTCTTTGGCGCTAAATGCCCATATATATTGTCATAATACATTACCACTTTGTCGACTAATGCACAATTTTCATCAAATGTAAACTTGATATTTCGGCCTGCTTTGGTGCGATGCGACATCTCTATTGCAAAGAAGCACATGTATACCTTTCCTTGCAAGGTTTTAAGTAAGCTTTTTAATTTACGCACAGGCAAGTGTTTGCGCATGTGCATAAACGTCATTAATCAACTTACGCTACTAATATACGTGGCCTGTGATATGCATTTGCATCGCTATGATACGCATACGCACTATCCAAATCCGATTGATAATGATCAACGGATATTTTTTAAACACGACAATAGCAAACAGAAGCGAATTATTGCGTATTGCGCCGATAATCGTACATATTTAAATACGCATCTTCATAAATTTCGCCCTTGAAGTTAACTTACAGGTGAACCATCCTTTTAAAGGGGAATGAAACCCCCCAGGCGCTAACTCCCTCCCCCACACCCAGCCGTTGGCCCCCCTACCACCTCCCTCCCGGGCTACCTCCCCCCGGCCTATTGCCCCTAAGTCCTGCTTACCCCTCCTTCTTGGTGCCCTCCAGCGTAATTCACAGGATCCATCTTCTTCTTCATTCTTCTTCTTCACGAAGTCTTTGTGAACTTTGGGGGCATGCGCAGTAGGACCAACCCGCCAAATGTGTCCTACAGCGAATGCGCCACCGACGGTGCTCGATCCTGGAAGAAGACGTTGAAGAAGAAGATGGATCCTGTGAACTACGATGGAGAGCACTAAGAAGGAGGTGTAAGTAGGGACTTAGGGGCAATAGGCTTGGGGGGAGGTGAGCCTACGGGGGGTGGGGGGAGAGGGAGCTAGCGTCTGGGGGGGTTTCATTCCCCTTTAAGGGTTTTTGGGGAATGCTATAAAGAGCTGCCTCATATAGCTTGCCTGGCTTTGGTACTGTAGCATAGAGGCACCTATACATGATAAACATGCATAATATAAATACATATATTATATATTTTCCAAAAGGACAAGAAAACCCTAAAATACAATTTGTTTGGCACTGTTCGTTGATCAAAACTGCTCTTTTTTCTCCAGGCTATTGCACCTCTTCTTTAAAAAAAGAACACCAGTTCAAGATCTTTGTTTCTGGGCACTACGCTGCCATTTTTCCCCATTCCCAGGTATCCCTTGCACTAGTTCAGTCTGGACTCATGCATAGTACAGGTATGCAATGCAGAATTCTCTGGCCTCTGGTTTTCTGGGTAAGGAATCTTTCCCTAATTTGGATCTCCATATCTTAAGTCTACCAGAAATTAATTTAAACACTAGGGGGCAGATTTACTAAGGGCCAAATTTTAGAAGTAAAAAAACTTTGAAATTCAACCCTCAAAGTATTTTTAAAGGGCTTTTTCGATCAAAAATTAATCGAATAGGTCCATCTTCGAATGACTAAAAAATCGTTCGAATTCTCAGCAAAATCCTTCAAATTCTTGGAATCCTTTGAATTTTTCAGGGCAGGTTCTATGAGGTCCCCCATAGACTAAAATGGCAATTCAGCAGCTTTAAGCTGGTGAATAGTCGCAATCGAAGGATTTTTATAGGACAAGTACTTTGAAATTCTTTCAATTTGAATCGAATTTTGGGCTATGCGATAGTTGAAGTAGACAAAATTACTTTGAAATTCGAATTTTAAAAAATTCGAATTTTATTCTAATTTTAACTTCGACCTTTAGTAAATGGGCCTCTAACCCAATAAGATAGATTTGCCTCCATTAAGGATAAATCATATCATAGTTTGGATCAAGTACAAGGTACTGATTTATTATTACAGAGAAAAAGGAAGTAATTGGAATAATAATTGTTATTAGCTTATAATGGGAGACGGCCTTTTCATAATTTGGAGCTTTCTGGATGGCAGGTTCCTGGATAACTGATCATATACATGTACAGTAAGCTTCTGCCACTCAGGGATAACTGGGAAAGGGGTTGAGCACATGATAGATCCCCTAAAACCCTGCATTATTTTCTCCCCATTTACTTCTATCAGAATATTATTACCAATGGTTATTATGGCCGCACTGGTTATTGACAACAATACCTTTCTTGTATACAGTGTATAAATGTATCTGTATTCAACAGAATTTTTTTTTTCTGCAGCCACAGTTGCTATTATTATTAGTACCCTTGGCATTTTGATTTCCATGTGAAAATCCCCCGAGGTGGAATTTCATATGACACAGAGAGGACTAAGGGGCCTTTAGGATTGATTTCTCCCACTGTTGAGGTTTTCAGCATCTGTTGACTTACAGTTCTTGCCAACGGATTTGTGTCCCCCCCCCCTTCCCCGCGCGCATTTTGTGATGTTCCCCTACACTGAGAGGTGTCAGCACATTTTTATTTTTTGGCTGAGAAACAGAACGCAGTCCCCGAGGCTTTTCCCTAATGCATGTCAGAATTAATATTAGATTGCCGAGTTGTCAGGTCGGCCTAATTAAGTGAAAACCTCTTACTTAAGGAGGGCAATTCCAAAAACGATTTATCATATTTCTTTAAGAAATCTATATTGATAAGCTCTGACTCATCTCCACTTAAAACCAATGAAGGCAAAATCCCTGCGCTAATCATTGGCTTTAAATTGGAAAAGAAAAAAGTTAAATACGTCTGCAGAAGATCCTACATCTCTCGTTCTTAGCAGTTGAACATATCTGGAGACAACTCCATTATGTACAGGTATGGGACCTTTAATCCAAAATGTTCGGGATCCTGAGTTTTCCAGATAATGGACCCTTCTGAAATTTGGATCTTTACACCTTAAGGCTAGGGACATGCTAGGATTTGTGAAGATTTAGTTGCACAGTGAGAAATTGCCTCTTCTTTGGGCAACTAATGTCCCTAATAAGCCTTCCCGCTGGCTAGAATCTAAATCGCAGACGGGATGGCACTCAGAGCACTTTGTTTTCCAAGGTCACAAAGTGCTCTGAGTGCCATTCCACCCGCCATTTACATGCTAGCAAGCAGGAAGAATATTTGGGGGAGGTTAGATGCCTGAAGAAGAGGCAATTTGTCGCCAGACGACTAAATCTCCCCAAATCTATGTGTCACCACCCTATGTCTACTATAAATTCATGTAAAACAGTAAATAAACACAATGGGGCAGTTTTCCAATAAGGATTAATTATATATTAGTTGGGAACAAGTACAAGCTACTGTTTGTACTCTCTTGGCAGAGAGGCAGTATGGCGGGAGGTGTTGTGCGCACACACTGAGTGTCGTTCCACAGCAGCTGTGGGCTCTAGGAGTCAGAAGGGGGGCCCTGGCTAGCAGCCCCGTGGACCTGCAAATGTGGATCTGGGCCGGCAGGGCCCACAAGGGCAGTGGGCCCACTGGGTATTTTCCATCCCAGTCTGACACTATATGTAAGAATATGTAGGGGGGGAAGGTGAGCAACCAAAAAAAATCATACATTTTCAGCCTATCACCCTATAAAAAGTAAAACACGCCAGTGTTTTTTTGGGACTTACAAAAGTTTTCAACTTTTTTTCAAAACTCCTGTCTACTCTTGCACTTTGCCTGCTCTGACCTGGAGAGGTCAATTCTGGCAAAGGGGGTAACGTTTAAAATAAAAAAAATGTGCGTAGTTTCGCCTCCTTCGCTAGCATTAGGGTACTAAGTTGCGCTACTCTATCTACATCGCATGACGTCACGCTGGAGAATTTTCATTAGTGTTAGCCACTTCACCCTTTAGTAAATTTTCCCCCATGTAAGATAGCGGGTTTCCGGATCTCACACCTGAACATGGACTTAGTATATATTTGTTAACAATGGCTGCCAGTCAGAAAGAACAAACTAGGGATACATATAAAGAGCAAAGGCTCCATCCATAGACTAATATAGCCTGAAGAACACCAATCCCATTGGTATCTGTCACGGGCTTGACCTCTTAAAATCATCAGGTCATAATCATGAGCCTAGCCGCCTGCAATGGTTCATGTGTGGGGGCCCAAGGCCTTGTCCTGTCTCCAACATCTGCATTGTCTGGAAACAGGTCTAAGACAGATCCATAAGTGAAATGCCATTAGCAACGTGGGACTTAAAGAGATATTTGCAGCCTTGCAGGTGGCAGTAACCATCTATTGCTGCCCTCCAAAAGGGTTATTTACTAGTGTCCAACTGCATCCATCTACAATGATATATAGCTAAGGCCTGCAAGCTGTGACTAGGCAGTTAACCTACTAGATGTTCCCCATTCCGTCATGTAACAAGAACTGTGATGTAATTGTAACACTTTAGGTGTCAATAGATTATTGTCGTAAATTTTAGGAGAATGACTTAAAGGCATATTGCTGAGTAAAATAGGTTCATTTGTATCTGTGCAACTTATGGCAACATTTCCTGTTTTTATCACCTGATAATAAAATTTCAAATTCTGTGCCAACTACATATTCACACAATTCTCATAGGGAAACACGTTTAGAGTGCTTCGATTGCTGTGCCTTTAGCGAGGAAAAACTTGACTTGTGTGTCATTGCCCTGAAATGTTTTTAAATTTAGGCAAGTTATTGTATTTATTCCCAAAAATTATACTAAGAATTAAGATTACAAACTAATTGATCTTCACTTATGCAGTCATGTATATATGAAATTGACCCAGGGATACTATGAAGTAATAAGTGTAAAAATGTCTGTTAATTTCCAGAAAACAAAAAAATCTGCTATGGACTTTCTCCATATCAATGCTTTAAAAAAATCAAATGAATTCCTATAAATATGCCCTTCTTGTTTGTGAAGCAAGGAGTTAAAATGGTTTTGTGGAATTCCAAAGAACAATGGAGAATGGCAGTGACTCTGCATTGAGACAAGATGCAAAGCGAAACAGTAATGGGATCAGCCTAATAGTGAGTAATTCAATAGCTCGTGTATCTTTTCTGGTGTACCTATCCATGATCCCCTGGCATGTGTCCAGCTCTCAGCTGGGGTCACATACTACAACTTTAAAATTCTCCAACCTTGGTTCTAACTTGTCTGAAAATTGCAGAGCTCTGAATAAATAAACATGTTGCAGACTGAAGATTCAACCGCCTGGAAAACACGTGCTTTACCTGTGATTGCAGATTGGTGTTTCAGCCAAGGAGCTTTACATAACACAGATCTGTCTGGGAAGAGTCCTTATGAGTTACAATCTTTTGTTATTTTATTTACTTGAGGGAAGACTGAGCCCTGTGTGCCTGGCAGTCAGCTTTTAGGCCCACAGGCAATTAGCATAGACAAGGAATAGCAGGTGACATTCCAAAGGTAAATAGACATGGAATCATCCATTATATACACAAGTACCAAAGCATTCAGTGGCATAAGCACTGTAATAATAAGTGGCCACTTCAAGCATTTTAACCAACATCTCTAGGTCTATATGACATAAATGTACCCACCCTATTCAAACTGACCTAAGCATAAGAGTGCTAACAAAGGAAGAATTGAACACTAGTGAAAGATTGCTAAGAAATGCTCCCTCTGACGATTTAAAGCTGGCAAAACTTTGCCCGTGTGCGGCTGCTGAGACGTAAGTTTGCATTTTAGTGAATTACCATAGTGGTAATGAATTATGCCAAGCGATGTGACACAAAGGGGCAAATTTACTAAAATTCACCCAAAATCCCTTGAATCTCTTCGAAATTCGATTTCGATATCGAATAGTTCTAGGTTATCTTTTTCCTCGATATTCGATTTCTCAATGAAATCGTACGATCAAATACCGATCGTTCGATTTCACGAAAAAAAATCGTATTTTTGCCTTCGAGCCTTCGAACGATCGAGGGCTTCGATCACACGAATGGTATTCGAGCAGGTGTTTGTAAAAGAAGCCTATGGGGGGATTCCCATTGGCTTCTATTGCTATTCGGTAGGTTCAATCTGGTGAAGTAGGCATTTGAATAAATTTTAAATTTAAAATCCTTCAATCATCGAATGGTCGAATGATCGAATATTCAAAGATCATTTGATCTATTTGCATATTCGATCCTCCGAAAAAATCATACGATCGGTATTCGATCTAATTCAATCGAACTTTGATCTCTTCACGTGAATTTTGTAAATTTGCCCCAAAGTGTGGAGAGCATTCACAGGCCCTTTAGTGAATTTGCTCATTGCCTCAATCATTGGGACAAATTAGAACACTTTGGGGGAAATGTAATTAAAATTGTTAAGAGCAAAACATTGCGCACCAATAAGAGTAAAAATCCATATCTCGCAATGCAACATTGTTCCTTAATCGGTTATTGCATTGTGAATCGTTATTGCGCAGCGCCAATTGTAATTGTGTACTCTCAAGAAGTGCTTGAAGGTGTCGTAATCTTTTGGAGCAAACATTGCGACTTTTTCAGTAAAATTCGCAAACGGCCTTCCACTGGCGGAAGTGGTCGCTTAACAGTTTCCGGGTTCGCAAAAGGTAAATTGCATTCACGCAAAGCTGAATCTGTTCACGCAAAGGCTTAACTTTTGGCATTGTGAATAGTTTTTTGCGTTACCGACTTATATTACGTTCCCCTATTTGATGTCAGCCTACTGGTTTTCTGCAAATGCTTGGAAGCTACAAAATGCTAGAATATTACTTTAGCACTTAACAAACTGTACTGTATTACAATATTTTTGTTGCTACTAGCTTATAGAATTCTTTGCCAAAAACAGTTATAAAAAATGGCATCTTTATACAATTAGTAAAAAAAAAAACTATAAAATTGTTATGGTTGACGATTGTACAGGAAAGTGGTAGAAAACTGTCCAGTTTAAGGCCTGTTTTGAAACCTGTGCATGCAAACTTTTTTTTACTTTATATTCTGAGCATAAGGGTACGTGTGGAGACAGGCAATAATGTACTATAATGTTCTGATGAGCTCTATGGACATTACAAATGGAAGAAGGGAAGGCTGGAGATGAAGGCAAGAGGCAGGTGTGGCTGCGATAAGCTTGCCAGAATTGCCCAATCTGAACATTCCATTCCATCTAAAATATAACGAATATCAACAGTGTGAAACACCAGAAGCATGTACCTGAATGAAATTGTTGAGGATTGTGTTATCTATTACAAAACACAAATTATTTGTTCGTCTTTCTGTGGTGTTTTGTTGCATAAAGGAAGATCTCAGGAGCTTGATGTCAGACATTTGTAACATTTTAGAAACACAAGACAAATGTGCATATTATGTGTGTCCAATAGTTCAAACATTATTGTTGATATACAGATTAATATACATTAAACATCAAATTTGCCTTGATCTTGATCACAAGACAAGGCGGCTCTTGAAGATTTGTCACAGAATAAAATGATTATTATTTGAATTTTTTTGTTTCAGCCAAAAGCCGCCATGACTTGCATCCTTTGCAAGATCTGACAAATACTGTAAATAGTCTTTATTTTTGAATATTGAAATTGAACAATTTGTATTTTTAGTGTTAGCAGCGGTTCGTAAGTCCATTTATCTTTATTGGATAAAAACTGAACCTCCTGTCTTGAATGACATACAGGTATGGGACCTGTTATCCTGAATGCTCGGGGGTTCTCTGGATAAGGGATCATTCTGTAATTTGGATCTCCATGCCTTAAAAAATAAACTAGAAAGTAACGTAAACATTAAATAAACTCAATAGGCTGGTTTGCTTCCAATAAGGATTAATTATATATTTGTTTGTATCAAGTACAAGGTGCTATTTTATTATTTCAGAGAAAAAGGAAATACTTTTTAAACATTTGGATTATTTGGATAAAATGGAGCCTATGGGAGATAGCAATCCCATAATTCGGAGCTTTCTGGATAACAAGTTTCTGGATAACAGATCCCATACCTGTGGTGTCATAGTTTAAGTCCATGTAAAGGCAAAAATAAAATAATAAAATCCAATTTTTACTTTCTTTAATTAAAAATTTTATAAGAAACCTTACTGTATGTAGTGAAATTCTCCCTTCATTTACTGCTGTGGATCGGAATTGTCAGACGGTCCCTAACTGCTTGCAGGGAAACAAGCATACTCATGAACACTACAGGGAGCCCCTGCCTTACTTCCCAGCCATGCAGAACTCAAGCAGCTTTGTTTTGTTCCCTGTTTTGATCATTTATAACGATCCCTAAGAAGCCCAGATCACACTGAGCATGTGCACAGTCTTAGTCTTGTAAAGATGTTTAACAAAGTTCCAAGATGACAGCCCCCTGTGACCAATTTTGAAAGAATAAATAATTTGTTTGGTTAGGTTTTGTGGTGCAGTAAGTTCATGTTTATGTTTAGTATATGTTTAGTATATGTTTAGTATACAAAATACAGCATGTCTAGCCTTATTCTATTTTAGACATTCCTTGTCCTTTAAGGTCCCTATCTCTCCAAGATGCAATTTGTTTTAGATATGGCACTCTAAAGATGAGGACATTTTTTGATAGATAGTTGGTCTATATGCATAGACAATTTACATCCTAAAGATAAAAAAGAAATTCAAAAATGTATGTACAATTCCTAAACAATATATGCACCTATACATCTTTGTACCCTGCCTTTTTTTGTTCATCTCTTAAATCTAACATGAACTATGTTGAATTTCAACATCATTTATATTGATCTTCTATATCTGTAACGCTAATTTGGGCTAGGCAAACCAGAGGTAGTTAATGTCCAGCTTGGACAGGAGCATGGGTTACATGATCAGGGCCTTCACTAAGTTGAAGATTCCCATAAAGGTGTAGTACAACTACAACTCTCGGGCTACTGTGCATGCCAAAATAGTAATAATTGGAGGCTAGGAAGTTCTTATGATGAAATAACAGAAGTAGCTTATTCTTCAAGAACAATATCCCCAGGGTTACTCACAGAGGTAACATCAATGTTGGTAAAACAGGTGGCTCAAACAGCATGAATTATGTGACTCCCATAAGCCATTGCAGTCAAAGAGTACATCAAAGTGATCCGGATCCCACCCAGTGGAATGGTCAGGGAGAAGGAGTCTAAGCCTGAACCCTATCCACTGTGGTCATTAAAAGCAATCAAGAAGCCTTTGGGAAGCTACTCCCTGCTACAGATCCTCGATGGAGCACACAGCTGCTCTTTTTATATAAGCGCTCTATCTTACTCTCCTAGAGAGTCTATGACAGACCTATCCTGTTCTAGCTAAACCTTGTTCATGGGGTTCCCTGATCCCAGACTTAGTCGCTAAAGGTGCTGTCCCTTTAGGACAATGGCTTTACTAGGCTTTTGTGTACCTAGGCTCAATGGGAACAACCAGTAGATAAGGACTCCAGCAGCCAAAGAGGAAGCTCCACCTTTATCCACACACTATATTGAAGTGTGTTGGAAAGTGGTCATTACATCTCTTAGCCAATAACACTGGTTATGTAAATGAAAACTAGATACTGTATACATGGGGAAATGTAATTAAAGTCAGTAACGGAAAAACTATTTGCTATGTGAAAGGTTATGCCTCTGCAAAAACAAATTTTGCTCTGCGCAAATTTAATATAGCTTTTGCGAACCAAGAAACTGTTTAGCGACCACTTCCAACAGTGGAAGAAAGTTTGCGAATTTTATAGCATGCGCCAATGCACAGTCAATATAATAAAATTTCTTACTGAAAAAGTTATGTTTGCTCCAAAAGATTATGACACCTTCAACCACTTCTTAAGAGTGTGCAATTAAAATTCGCAATGCAATAACAGTTTAAGGAACATTATTACATTGCAAGGTGTGCATTTTCTTCTTGGTGCGAATTGTTTTCCTCTTTGCGATTTTAATTACATTCCTCCATAGACTTTTGCCTAGCAACTAGGGAAAAAGGAGGAAGGGTAGGGACTTAAAGCCATAGGGGCGGATTAACGCCTATGGGTCCCTATACTGTATATCTGTATGTTTATATTTAAACGTTTTAATATTTTAAAGCATTGGAAGCAGAAAATTGCAATTTTATTTAAATGATCAGTTCAAGCATTACAGCCCTATCCTGCCCTGGGATTGGGCCATTGATTAGAGGAGCCTACAGTCCTGTCAGATGAAGACCTTATCAGCATATTGATACAGTCCTCTCTGACTAGGGTAGCCACCTTTGAGAAATGATTTACTGGCTAGCAGGGGGGGGTGACAAGGTGAGCAGTCCATAATGAAATGGAGTGGTGTGATTATGAAAGGGGTGGGGATATGACATCAGTCCAACTCATAGAGGATCAGGGAAGAGAAAAAGGGTAAGTTTTTGCTAGATTATGGGCAGATCGTAGCCTCAAAGGGGCGGACCAAGGCCTGAACTTTAGTGTATTACAAATTAATGGGAAAAATTTTTTTTTTTCAAAATCCATCTGTTAATAGTGCTGCTCCATCAGATTTCAAAACTGAATATGAAAAAATCTGTTTGCTCTTTTGAGAAATGGATTTCAGTGCAGAAGTCTACTGGAGCAGCACTATTAACTGATGCATTTTGAAAAACATGTCTTCCAATGACAGTATCCCTTTAACCTGCTACTACATTTGCTACATTCCTTGTTTTCTGCCTGCCTAGGCCTTTGTGAGCACTTTGGACTCCTGCTGCAACCCAGTCTGTAATTTAGACATCTCACTTTTTTTGCTTTTACTTTTTTATCTGTTTTTTGTCACTTTCATGATATCATATGTTTTTCCCACATAATATGGCTTTCACTAATTATCCAGCCAGTAACATGTGTTACTCAGGTTACCAAACATCTATGCTGTTGCCGGCCAGTTCCTGCCTAAAATTTAGTCAATGTATAGTCACTGAGTAGTGATGGGCGAATCTCCCGAGATTCGCTTCGGTGAAAAATTCTCGAATTGGCGAAAAATTCGTGAAACGAGTCACGGGACGCTTTTGACACGCGTCGCGTCAACTTTGGCGCGTCGCGTCGTTTCCGATGCGCATCACGTCGTTTTCGGCGACTCGTTTTTCTGGCCAATTTTCGCAAAGCAAAATTTCGCTGGCGATTCGCGAATTTATTCGCCAGCGGTGAATCGCAGGAATTCGCCGTGAATTCACCCCTGGCAAATAAATTCGCCCATCACTATCACTGAGACATAAATTTAGTAACCTTTTCTAGAGTACATGATCCATCAAGAAGACAATTCTTTTTTTATTTATAGTTCATTGTTGTGTCAATATATTTGCAGTAAATGGTGTTGTATAGAATGTAGATGCTGTATTAATCTTTATCTCTGCCATCATTTCCAAGAAAACCAATGCAATTCAAGCAATGGATCTCATGTCACAGTAACCCTAGTCAGTAATATATGGCTGAAAGTACCATGCTGCCCAGATTTAGCAATATCCCCTTTTAACGAGGTTGGGTTTCCTCGTGCAAGTTTTGACAGAAGTCTGAAGAGAAGTTGATCATTTAAAAGGCAAGGTTAGACTTATAACGCAATAGTTACAACAGCCACCTCCTAAATAAATTTGCATCTTATTTTTGTGGTTAAACCACTGTGAAATATCATATTCATCACTTCCATCTGAGTGTGCCAAAAGGCAACCCACATCAGCCTGGTTTCAAAAGATCCAAACCCATGACCATCCTAATAAATATTTGTCTGAAGATGATGTTCCCTGAGTGACCTCTTGTTCCCTTTGGTATCTATCATCATTGCAGTCAGAGTTCTCCACTTCTTCTTGCCATACCTATAAAGAAACTCAAGGAGCCTTCTTGTAACCAAGTAAGATCAAGGGGCTACAAAGTGAAAGGAAACATATATTTTCCTTCTATTGTTATACCTATGGAGAGCAATGCAAACACAACTGAAATCTGAGGTTGTTAGGAAGATTGCTCTCATCCTTTCTCTTAACGCAAAATTGGAAATACAGACTACTGAGGAGGAGGCAAATCTTTGACAGCGGAAAAACACATTTTTAAAAATTGATTCTTTCCTTTTCCAGACATCTCTTTGCACACCTGAAAACATTATATTAATATGATTACAATTGTAAGATAAGAGAACTAAAGGTCAAATAAAACACTGTTCTGCAAACATGTCAATGTTAATGATTAGTCTTTATCAAGCAACAGATTGGTAGCTCTGTGCTAGAGCTCTGCACAAACATAAACAGCAAAGGCTCGGAGAATGAATTAGGAAATGCCTGGGAAAGTTTCTGAACTGTTGTTTAGATGGGAGATTGTCATGATATGGCAATGTTGTGTGACTCTGCGGCATGCAACATGCTTTTCTGCACTGGGAAACATATTTATATATTAAATAAATAATAATTCATTAAATATATATATATATATATATATATATGTAAATATTTATTGTCCTAGATATTCTTGACACTTTGGTTGAATAACTGATACACTGATATTTTCTTTAATCTATATCTTCGTTATGAACTGAGGGGAGCCAAAGGTAGAATCCCCAAAGAAGGCTTGAACTGAAAAAGTACAACAACCATTGCTTTAGGATTTAAGCCTTGGAAAGAACCTCATCAAAGAATGAGAAAATGAATTATCATCCAGCTACTCTCAAGGAAAATTCACAAAAAATGAAGAATTATACAGGAACCGTGCAACTGTGAGCATACATTGAATAAAAGTTGATTTTTGAGTAGGAATGCACCGAATCCACTATTTTTGATTCAGCCGAACCCCCGAAAGATTTGTCTGAATACTGAACCGAATCTGAACCCTAATGTGCATATACACATTTTTTACTTCCTTGTTTTGTGCCAAAAAGTCACATGATTTCCCTCCCTAGCCCTAATTTGCATATTCAAATTCGGTTCGGCCAGGCAGAAGGATTCGGCTGAATCTGAATCCTGCTGAAAAAGGCTGAATCCTGGATTTGGTGCATCCCTATTTTTGAGAACATGGCTTAATCAGTGAACTGTTTCAAACACAATCCACAATTTTGTTCTAATTGAAGGATCTATATTTTCTTACTATTAAAAAATAGCATTTCAGGAACAAATTTCTCTGTATTAAGGGAACCATGGCAGCCCCCACCCCGAACAGCATGGTGAACCATGATAAAAAATAATTAAATAAAGAAGAAATATGTAGAAAAAGCTAAAAGCATAAGAGTGGATCACAGAAGTTTCAATTTAATGCACATGTTGTGCGAACACAGATCAAGGAGCTTTCTGGTTATGAAATTAATTAGAGCTATGAATTTTCCTGTCTAATCAGGTATTTACTGGCAAGAGAACAAACTCTAAGAAGTATGTTGACATGTGAACATCTGAAAGCAAATAGCTTGAGCATGTGCAACAGGTTGTGAAAGCGCAAACAAATGCATGTATTTGTTATGTATTTTTAGATAGATATAAAATCATTCAGTAGTTCGTATAATGTCAAATGTTCTTGTAATTAAAAACCAAATTTGGAAATTCGTTATGGACTGCAAAGTATTAATCATAGTAGCTATGAATATTGCACATCAAAACTCCTGATAAGACCTAGCTATGAGATGCCATTCTTCTGTACAGATTATAAGAATTCCTTGACTACTGTACCAGTTATGTCTTTGACCACCTAACCATGCCACCAGTGGGAACTAGTGAGAACTAGAAGGAGAGAGCATGTCTGATTCTACGGATGAAATGTACAAAAAAGTACAAGTAAGGAAATAATTATCAGAAACAAACCAAGAAGATAGATTAAAAGCCAGTAGAAAGGAAATTAAGTCCAGCAGGTGTCCAAGAGATCAGAAGTAGTGAAGGGTAATCAAATCAAGTATAGATATGAGCATGTCCTCTGGGAATAAGGGGAAGTACAGTTTTTTGTATGGAAAAGTAAGTGATCAATGGAAAGTAGGGGAAGCAGCTTAATTGGCAAGTGGTGACATATAAATGATGTAAAATGCACCATACATTGCTTAAGGACACATCATTGTTGGAGATCCACTACACTGTATTTAAATGTTTTCTTGCTGAATTATATTTACAAGAGTAGGACATAGGTGTTGGCATTCTTTTATGATATTTATTGGGTACCCCCCCCCTCCATCCATTCCAGTAAAACTAACACCCTTAAGGATTAACATTTCTGGTGTGGTATACCATTACAAACAACAAGGTGAACTGCTTCTGGTACAAGCTAAGGAGTTGGCAGCGGTTTTACCCCCAGCACTTATTCCACTGAAGAAGTCATGTTACCGTGAAATGAGTAGAGCGGAGGTGGAATATTATTAGCCCTTAGAAGTCCCAGCATAGACAGGCAGGTTCCTGAATGGGCCGGGGAGGTGGGCACAGGGCAAATTTAATAAGCAAGAGGTACTGTATTCAAAGGAATGAAACTGCTGCCAACTCCTTGGTTTCTTTCACAAACTGTAAATGAGCAAGCAGTCCACCTCCGTTGTTGTTTTTTTTTAGGATACACACAAACTTGGTATCTTAAAGGAGATGGTTTTACAGGAATGGAACATAATTTATTCTATTGAAAATTGCAAATACATTTTATGTTTTAAATGATTTTGGTTATCCAGCTAGATTAGAGATTTTGTCCTTGAAATTGGTATACTGTGTGTGGGGGATCTTTGGGGAAATCAGTATTGGGCTCACTCAGGTTCTGTTTCCTAGTTCTTCAGTTATGAAGAAATCAATTAGAGTAGGGGTGTCCAAACCTTTTGCAACAAGGGCCAGATTTGGTGAGCTGAAAATGTGCGGGGGCCGACCTTTCAGCCTGACACCACTATCCCTTCCGAGGTAGATAACTTGCAATCAGGAACAGACGGATGCGTGAAAGGCATTTAGGAAGTGGACTCTGTTTGGACTAATTCTGCGCACATCATTTAAACAAGGAATCGCGTACTGTAGCAGTAATATTTACTTGGTCTACTGGCACTTAGTGACGTGCCACTGAAGGTGTTACTGGTACATAGTGACGCACTACTGAAAGTGTTACTTGCATTTAGTGACAGGTGTTACTTGCAGGTAGTGACGCGCCGCTGAAGGTGTTACTGGCTGGTAGTGATGCGCCGCTGAAGGTGTTACTGGCAGGTAGTGACGCACCGCTGAAGGTGTTACTGGCAGGTAGTGACGCGCCGCTGAAGGTGTTACTGGCAGGTAGTGACGCGCCGCTGAAGGTGTTACTGGCAGGTAGTGACGCTCCGCTGAAGGTGTTACTGGCAGGTAGTGACGCACCGCTGAAGGTGTTACTGGCATGTAGTGACGCACCGCTGAAGGTGTTACTAGCATGTAGTGACGCACCGCTGAAGGTGTTACTGGCAGGTAGTGACGCACTGCTGAAGGTGTTACTGGCATGTAGTGACGCACCGCTGAAGGTGTTACTGGCATGTAGTGACGCACCGCTGAAGGTGTTACTGGCAGGTAGTGACGCACCGCTGAAGGTGTTACTGGCATGTAGTGACGCACCACTAAAGGTGATACTGGCATGTAGTGATGTGCCACTGAAGGTGTTACTACATGTAGTGACGCACCACTGGAGGTGATACTGGCATGTAGTGACCGCTAAAGGTGTTACTGGCATTAAGTGAAGCGCCACTGAAGGTGTTACTGCCAGTAGAGTAAACTAAAGAAGTATGCGAGTATGCTGTGGGCCGGTATAAATTTAAAACTGGGCCGCAATTGGCCCTCAGGCCAGACTTTGTACATGCCTGAATTGGAGGGCTAGAAGTAAGAGATTGTGGTGACTGTAGCTACACAGACTCGGATGATTGCACCACAGACAATGCTAAACCTACCCGAGTGGGATAAAAATAAAAATAATTATATATTCACCTTTGAATATTTGTATTAGACAGATACAACTGGTAAAAAATAAAAGTAAACATAGAGCCCATTCAAATGTTTTGCTTTAACCAATCTGAAGAAGCAATAGGAAATACATTTAGCAGAATATATTATTCAATACATTGTCATCCAAGAGCCTCAGCTTTTTGTAAAGGAAACACAACTGCTTTAAACAATCCAGAGTGACTGACAGACAGATAATGTCTACAGCAGATAAGACAGTAGTTCTAAAAATGGAAAGGGAATGGGAACAGGGGAGTTATTTGAAGGACTGCACATGTACATTTCCTTTAGGATATTGGCATATGAACCGAGTGCAATGTACAAAAGATATTGCACCTGGGAAATAAATGTGTTCAGTACTTTGGTTGTGTGTCCTGGGAGAGTTGTGTTTGCTCTAGGAAAGACAAACAGCCCAGATAAATACAGACCAGCCCAGAGTATGGGAGGGAATGGAGCAGATAAAGTTCCACCCTGTACGTTTTCAGACTAGTACCTGATTTCCAGTTTAGTTCTATAATCTCTCTGCCTTTCTAGGCCTTGTGTTCTATTCAGGTACTTCAAAGCTTGAGCATGCGATGTATTGTATTTGAAACAAATGTTCCTTTTATTAAACCATCTGTCAACTCAGCAAAGACTTATTGTCCACCCTCGTAACACAAATGTAAATTTTATATATACTTCCATATACAAACCAAGCTTTTTTTTTAAATGTCACCTTTAATTAACAAGTTTTTAATTGTTGCTTCTGAGAAATCACTCTTGAACCACTATACACTAGCTCAGGGGTCCCCAACCTTTTTTGCTCGTGAACCACATTTAAATTTAAAAAAGAGTTGGAGAGCAACACAAGCATGAAAAAGTCCATGTGGATGTCAAATAAGAGCTCTGATTGGCTAATGGTAACCCCTATATGGACTAGCAGCCTACAGGAGAGAATGTTTGGCAGGACATCTATTTTTTATACAACCAAAACTTGCCTCTAAGCCAGTAATTAAAAAATAAACACCTGCTTTGAGGCCACTGGGAGCAACATCCAAGGGGTTGGAGAGCAACATGTTACTCGCGAGCTACTGGTTGGGGATCACTGCATTAGCTGATATTCATAGGTATCCATAGACCTGCGGGCCACACAGATGGATACCATAAGAAGGGCCACTGTATGGTTAACTTTCTATTGCTCCATTAATTCAGGCTTTAGGCCTGAATGAAAAAAAGAAGCTCCTCTTTACTTCTTATATCTGCTGCTGGTGAACTATATCTTCCACTGTATGATGCACCGTACAGTGGAAGATATGGTGCATCTGCAGAACATTTTCCAGAAAATTCAGCTGCCTGAAATCCAAATCCAAATATGTCGGGATTCTCACCCCAGAATACGTAAAATGACATTTAACGGTACATGTATTGCCAGCTAGTGGGTCCTAAACACACCAACAGCAAAGCTATTCTTTGTGTTTAGCAACCTTTCTTTACAGAAGTGTTTACTTAAGTCACCTTTTAGTTTTACTTATTCCAAAATTAACTAGTGTCTGATATGTCTTCCACTTCATCTCTGGTATTTCTATTGATGTATTTCAATGTTTGATGCCTATTAGCTCTCTCCTATCCCTCTTTGAAGCTGTTTGCATTATGGTCTTTCACTTGTGGTGTTCTATTAACATGTATCATCTGAGTAGCCCTTGTCTTGAAAGTATCTTCCTGTAGTCTCGTTCTACAAAACAGAATACAATATGTAACCTTCCTCTTTCTTCTACTAATACTTCTTCCCACATAGCCAACTTTTTTATTTGCATTGCATTGCAGTTAACTGCATTGTTTGCTTACTTTTCTTTGCACATGGTGTATCCAGTACCCCAACACCTTTTATTACCTTCCCCTCAAAATGTATTTGTGGCTTAACTAAACGTCATACAAATAACTGCATGAACATACTTCATTAATCAAATCTCACATGTTTTCTATAACTGTATAAAACACTATGAAAGCTTGTTTTTGCCGAATTAGTGTGAGGTTATTGTTTCCTAATATTTTATTGCCAATTATTTCCCATGAGAGTTTTTTTTTTTTTTTAATATTGTATTTTTATTCATTTTCAACAAACTGCAGGATTCCATATAACGTGACAAATATAGATATTCAATGTAAGCATATTATACATGTTAGTCTTAATAAAGTTCTCTGGTTTATGAAGGATTTTCCATTTCGTTACCATGTTTTATTACATTGACATTGATATGCTAAGAGCAGTTTAGGGAACAGTGAAGATACGCAGTTAGGTAGCTGGTATATGTATGTCATAGTTTACCATGTTTCCATATGTGATAATAAGGGTCCTGCATTGAAGCATTAATAAAATCAAACAAATAAGGAAAAGAAAATGAACATAACATAAGACAAATAAACTGAACTAAAATTAGCTCAGACCATTCGTACTCTAATAAGTAACTGAGTAGGTGTCTGATAGCAGTGATATGTTGGATCCTGGGAGGCATATGTTTATTTTCCATTTAGAAATGCTGTAGCCAGTAGAAGGGGGTTAGTGCCCCGGAGGCTTTCCATGTCTTACAAGGTTGTATGACGGAATGTGTTTACTGTCATTGATCTAATGTCTGGGGGGAGGTTTAGAATATAGGTGGACCGGATACTGTATCAAAGAATTTGTGTGTTTGGGTTGTTTTGTTGGCCGATGCCTCCAGCCAATCCATATGGAATAGGAAATGTAGTTTGTTTTTAACTACAGTAAGTGTAATGATGGTGTAGTGGTGGAAAGCCATTCCTGTAGGATAGCTTTCATAGTTGCTGCTGCCAATCTTTCTGCTAGGATCTTGCTGTCTTTGGTTATTTTTTGTCCCCCTTTTATTTTGCTGAAAAGGGCCCATTCAATATAAGGTTGAAATGTTTGGTTTGTTAGATGGTGCCCGTGATCATATACTTTCTTCCATATAATTTGAATGACTGGGCATAGCCAAAAACAGTGAATCAAAGACGCCTCTTTTTCTTGGCATCTTAGGCATGCAGAATCGTTCAGCTGGCCCATTTTAAATCTTCGTAGAGGGGTTAGATATGATTGGTGTAGGATTTGTAGAGCCACGGTTTGAAATTGGCTAGATGGAATTATTTTCATGGCATGGGAGTGTAGTTTAAGAACTACACTCCCTACACTAGAGTTAGTCCAGTTTTTAAGAGCTGTATCTCCAATGGAGGGGTCCCAGTTTGATCTGATAAATTTATGAATTGTGCAGTTGAGTAATGATTATTGTCTCCTTTCCATATATGGTTTAATGAACTAGAAAGATCATGATCTGACATGTTGCGTAGAACCTTCCTCGCATAGTGAATGGCTTGTGTGAGATAAAATTGTTGTTTGTGAAGGATGGGAAATTTGGCATTTATTTCTGTTAATGTCATAGGGGTGAGGTTTTTATTAAGTATGTCTCTAATGCAACCCATGAGAGTGGAAATTGTAAGTTTGATCATGGAAATTGTAGATCAGCAAAGGTATTCAGCATCTATTACTGTGATCTGAAATATCTGACAAGCATGTAGAGATTATTGGCAGGTGGCAATCTGATAAAATTGACAAACAGGCCAAGATTAGGCACCCAAATATCAAACCAGTAGATCATATGGAACATAGCTCAAAAACAATCATGTAGGGTGCAATGCATTTGCCAGCATTGGATGGTTTACTCACCATGCTTTTCTACAATTTTTTTTGCATGGGTAGGATATTTTTGGTACTCTAGCTGTTGTAGTACTACTGTAAATCTTACAGCACTGTTTACTAGGAGTAGTTTCAGTAGGAGTGTTATCTATTCTTGAGGTATGAGCAGTCTAGGTTTTCGATTTTGAATACCACATTGTTTCAAATGAGATTTTACAGTGAAGGAAGCCTTGTGCATATGTGAGTTTATAAAGGCTAAGCTTCATCTCCAATAAAAGCTACCATACAGAAGTACTGTATCTTGCAGTGGAAAAGGAGGAGGTAAGGAGGGCCAATGGTTTTCAGTCACTCAAGGGGTAGCTAAAGCTACATAAAATGTTGTGCTACAATGATATTATTCTCCTTTCTTGGCCCCATAGATAATATATCCACTTAACATCCCACATAAAAGTCTAATTTGCAGTCACCATCAAGAGCTTCAAGTTTGTGGCTTCGCCAAGCTGATTTAAATTCTTTCATGGCGAAACACGAAATGTTTTTATACATTCCAACAACATGCATTTGGTATTTGGCATGCTACAGTCCAGTCATTGCTTGAATTATACAATTCAGTAGAGGAAAAGGTGACTGATAATGAGTAAACTAGTACCAGAGAAAGGTTTGGATTAACTGGAATATCTATGTGCTATACAGGGCCTCTAAATCACTTGTATATTAAAGGGACTCTGTTATCAAAGCAATCACATATATATATGTTTCAGAAACCCATGCATCCATTGCAGGAGATGCAAGTGGTCTATAGACTCATTACTGAAACTACAGGGTTCCATTATGCCCGGCCTTTGCATGCAAATGCGCAAAGAGGGGTGCAATAGCAAGACAAAGTGTTGAAATGTTAGATGATAGATGAGCAGAATTACCATAAACACTATGAGACTATTCATATATAGGACCTGGAAGGCTCCACTGTTGTTCAATGACTTATATCATGGATAAATTGTGCTGATCGTTGGTCATGATTAATTGTTACAATTGTCTCACTCCAATGTGTCATCTGTGAAAGAAATAATAACACAAATGAACATGTACAACTTCTGCCATGAGGTTGTACATTTTCCCTTTGATTAGCTTTGTTAATCATACTATGTTTTTTTAATCTGCTATTCATGTCCCAACTATTTGACCTCTGCGTCTATCTACTTTAGAAACGATGGAGATATATTGAATGTCTTAAATTATACCCAGGAGATAAATGGTTATTTAATCAGTCTAGCACTGTGTTTTCCAGTGTCTTTGTATACACCCTTAACTATTGCATAAAGAACCGGGTGAACAGAGGATGAAAGGGAATGATGTGCCAAAGCCAGTATGAAATATTTGTCATTGTTTCTATGTCCCTTAAGGTGTCATATGCCTACATCTAAGGAATGTCCAGCCTGCAGCCCTGCAGCTACTGCTCAAGTGCAATTCCACTGAAACCGAGACAGTCAAAGAGAGTTGAAACTCAAGAACAGTCAAAGGCCTGTAGGATGAAACTCCTTGGGCTACATTAATATTAAATAAACCAGTAATAATGCACCTCCGTGACTTCAAAGCAATTCCAGCGCCACTCCCTGAAACCATTTACTACACAGTTATAAAAGAACACAATTAGGCAATGGCACAACTTTTTTTTTCTTTTTAATTTAGAAATTTCTATTTTGACCCCAGGTACATCGCAGACTGTCTCATTCGGAATGCTGCCGACAACATCAGCTTAGTTTTAATTGCATAGAAGTTTTATCTTTTTATCGTGTTATTATTAAGACATCAAATGCAATAACTATGGAAGAAAAGGCATATTAATTAGACAAGTCATCTGGGTTTTTTTTTTTACTGTCAATTAGCTTAATAACACTTAATGCAATTGGAATGTTCTTTAAAAAAGGGGGGATTATTTTAAAAGCCAGACTTCAAACCACAATGTAATTTAAGGCTCTGCCACAAGACCCCAGATCCTACATGTTTTGGCTCTGTTGGTTCCCTTGTGTTTCTGTTCTGGGGCTAAATATTTGCTAGTGGAAAACTATTATCATATTAGCCAGGAGTTTATAATCTGATCTAGCTATTAAGGCTTTTGTAGCATTGGGTAATTGTGTTTCATAATCGCACATCAAAAAAGTTAGCTTTGGTGTAAAACAGGGGTGTCCAACCTTTTGGCTTCCCTGGGCCACATTGGAAAAAGAAAACTTGTCTGGGGGTAACACATGAAATACAGAAACACTTTTGATTTGCAAAAGTAAAGAAAATGCACAGAAAAGAACTACAATACCAGTTGGATAACCAGATGGAGCTATACACTGGAATATGGGTCACCTGGATTTTAAAGGGCAAGGAAAGTCATAAAGAAATAAAATCCCATTTTTACTTTCTTCTGAAAAAGAAATATATCTCCAATATACTTTAATTAAAAAATGTGTACCGTTTTTATAACCTGACTGTATGCAGTGAAATTCTCTCTTCATTTAGTGCTGTAGATAGGAATTGTCAGACGGCCCCTAACTTCTGTCAGGGAAACAATCATACTTATGAACAGCAGGGGGAGCCCCTGCCTTACTTACCAGCCATGCAGAACTCAGGCAGCTTTGTTTTTTGATCATTTATGAAGATCCCTAAGACGCCCAGGCCACACTGAGCATGTGCAGTGCCAGTGTCAGACAAAGATGTATAACAAAGTTACAAGATGACAGTCCCCTGTGGCCAACTTTGAAAGCATAAATCATTTGTTTGATTAGGCTTGTGGTGCAGTAAGTTCATGTTTATGTTTAGTATACAAAATACAGCATTTACAGCCTTATTCTATATTAGACTTTTCTTGCCCTTTAAATAGACTTATTATTACATTATTATTATATTATTATTATTACTTCTAAATGGGCAATGGGCAGAGTGCCCCCTCCTGCCTACTCCTATAGCCTTTGCAAAATGAAGTTTCCTTGGGAACCAAGACTTTCAAGCTGGGCTGCATTCATGTCCATCCTTGGCCACATGTGGCCCTCGGGCTGCAGGTTGGACACCCCTGGTGTAAAACTTCCAGAATGGAAATACAAGTCACAACTAAGGTTCTGATTTATGTTCAAATTTGTTTTAATTCATTTAGAATTTTATAGACTTTAAATATCTGCTTTCCAGGGTGAATATTCTGTGCTCATTTTAGCACATAAACATTTCCCAAATCATCAACCCTTGCATGTAATTTCCATTGAGGATTAGCAATTCTGCAGGCTCAATGCTGACCTCTAACACCTTAAATAACAATATGGTGTCCAACATGAATGGTGTTATCTGTAAGATTGCATTAAAATTAAGCCAACCTGTAAAACCCATGCACGGCTTCAGGTTAGAAAAGGATGACTATAAAATTACTCAACCACATAATACTTTTTTCAGTTATGAACTGGCTACTATGATAATGAATACAATTAACAAGTAAAGGTCTACTGATCTACAACAGCCATCTGTTGTTTTTTTTCAAATAATCCATAGGATATGCTACCTGATTGGTAGCAAACAAGCTACTGGAGCTAACTTTGCACCTGTTTTTACTTTAAGGAGGTACACCTGGTGTTAGGGCTATTGCAAGGAAAATAAATATTCAGCCCCCAGCTCTAGCATAGGTCTGGAATCTGCAACCTCTTAATAAATGAGCCCTATGTGGTCATTTTCTAGATGACTGAAGTTGTAGATGCCACGTTTGTATATAGAACATTGCAAACTGGGACTCAGTAGAGTAATGCCCAACACCAGCTAATGGGCCAGATTCAATGAGATGAGATGAGGGTTTATCACATGAATACTTATGGGCGAGATTCTATTTACAATGCAATTCATTTCAGCACTTACTTCATGGTTTATCACATAAAAGCTCTATTGAGGTTTTAGAAGTTCTTACTGAAATAAAAGAAATCTTAATGAATCAGATGCAAGATGCGAGTGTAGGACTGGCCATGCTGGGGATGACTTTGACGTAGTTGGCCAGCTTAAATTTATTGAAATATATGGACAAACAATTCCTGTTTTGTTTAAAGGGTAAGGCATATTTTAGTGGCTTAAAGGGATCCTGTCATGGGAAAAAAAAATTTTTCAAAATGTATCAGTTAATAGCTCTGTTCCAGAAGAATTCTGCATTGAAATCCATTTCTCAAAAGAGCAAACAGATTTTTTTATATTTCATTTTGAAATCTGACATGTGACTTGTGCTCTAATAAACTTCAATCACTCTTTACTGCTGTACTGAAAGTTGGAGTAATATCACCCCCTCCATCCCCCCCCCCCAGCAGCCTAACAACAGCATAATGGGAAGGTAACCAGACAGCAGCTCACTAACACAAGATAACAGCTGCCTGGTAGATCTAAGAACAGCACTCAATAGTAAAACCCATGTCCCACTGCATACTATTCAGTTACATTGAGAAGGAAAAACAACTGCCTGCCAGAAAGCAGTTCCCTCCTAAAGTGCTGGCACAAGTCACATGACCCGGGGCAGCTGGGAAATTGACAAAATGGCTAGCCCCATGTCAGATTTCAAAACTGAATATAAAAAAATCTGTTTGCTCTTTTGAGAAATGGATTTCAGTGCAGAAGTCTACTGGAGCAGCACTATTAACTGATGCGTTTCGAAAAAAACGTTTTCCCATGACAGTTTCTATTTAAGGCATAAAAAATGTCTCAATGTCCTTAATATATTTATAATGGGTTGAGTGCAGAGGACCTCTTGTATTTGTCTATACCTGTATGTATATATTTTGTGTTCACAAGCTCATTGCAACCCTGCTTATTGGATTTTAAATTACTGGTGGGAAATTGACAAAATTGAATATAAAAAAACTATATGCTCTTTTGAGAAATGGATTTCTGTGCAGAATTCTGCTGGAGTAGCACTATTAACTGATGCTTTTGAAAAAAAAGTGATTCAGGCGTCAAATTTAAAAAATTGTCTGAAGTAGTGGATCCCAGCTACACATCACACTGGAGAACTATGCAACAATGCTATGCTCAGTTTAAGCTTTTGCCCAAATGGTTTATATCAGTGGCTTGTGGGCAACATGTTGCTCACCAACCCCTTGGATGTTGCTTCCAGTGGCCTCAAATCAGGTGATTATTTTTTAATTCTGGGCTATAAGGCAAGTTTTGATGTCATAAAAACCAGATGTACTACCAAACAGAGCCTCCTGTAGGCTGCCTGTCCACATAGGGGCTACCAAATGACCAATCACAGACCTTATTTGGCACCCCAGGGACATTTTGTTCATGCCTGTGTTGCTCCCCAACTCTTTTTACATTTGAATGCGGCTCAAATGCTTTTTTTTTTTACATTTTTCAAATTTATAATCCGCACAGCAGAGCACAGCTTTTTTTTATTATTTCTTCAGATAAATATGTGTTAAGTGTTTGACACGATATCTTCAGATCAAGCACACAATATGGGGTATGACTACTACAAACCACAAAATACAAAAGATCAATTCAAATGTGAAACAGACTCAGCATGTCAGATATTGAGCATTTACTAGGCAACTAATAAAGACATGCAGCACGGCACATTCTGTCTCCCATTATTTCCCAATCCTTCCTTCTGTTGTATTTGGTAGCCGAGGATGAGGAGAGTATAACAGTGCTTTATTAGCAGGTTCATGCAGCCATTACATAACAGCAGTAAGTCTTACTTTCACTTTCAAGTTGTACAGAAAGTCCTATGTATGCACAGTGCCACCTGCAGGCCATTTGTATAAACACCACACCTTCCCTCCCCAATGTTCTACTCACTTGTTCACCTGCTACTGTGGGGCTCCTACTGGCAGCCAATGATTGAATGCTTCTACCTGGTAAACTGTGATTGGTAGAGATACCTCTTTATCTGTGACAATGAAGAATATACCATGAATTCTGTTGAATACTATCACCTGTAAGCGGAAAAGCTGACAATCTCACAGACTGGTGTTATATAACAGTCTTTGGAATGCAGACCTTGCACTCACCTACTTTATCTTTTGCATCACGGCTTCCTCTGATGAACAGAAACAGTTTCAAATCAAAAGGGAGTGGAATAATGACGCTGTTTCCCTTCCCTACATGTCTCTAATAAAAGTTATTGTTTGATAAAATAACCGTGCCTTTCCTCTCTTTATTTTATTTTATATTACTGTATTCATGGCTTTATCGTTCTTTGATCAGTGTGGGCTGGAAACTTACCCTTAGACTCATTTACAATGCCCCGGTTAACTGGCTTGCCTTTACTGAGCTATGCATCAGCCTCAGAATATACAATGTATGGGCTTGACATAAACAAAGAGAACAGCTGCCATGGAAATGACTGATGCTTTAGATAGCCTGGACCTCTGGGTGAAGGAAGTGCCTAAAGCTGCTGCAGGCATCTCTCTAGATTTGCATAATATTTGGCCTTAGTTCAGGCACATTACAACATTAAGTGTGTGCAGGGAAATTAATGGATCTAATTATTTTGTACATGTGCTATGAATTATGATGACAAAATATCTTTTTAGAACATGTGGTTGTAGGTGTTTCCTGCAATGAATATGGTTGACTAGCAATGATTTCTCTAAATAAAGCTCCAGATACCAATTGGCATGGAGTGTGTAGGTACAGGGGCTTATCTGAAATCCACCATGTGCTGCATCTGGTTTCTACATTTCTGCCAGTCACACAATTGGCTTAGTTTCGTTTCAGTGGAGGAAGTGGGTGCTTCCTGTTCCTGTGACCTCCAATGAGTGACTGTATGCACCATGTCCAATAGAAAAGCAGAGGGTACCATTCTCAGCTTGGTATGGCATTTTCTCCCACAATTTAGTAAACAATCCCAAGCTCCTGTTCTACTCCCACTCTACACTAAGGCTTTAGGCCTGAAGAAGATAAAAATTCAGTATATTTGGGCACCTTCACCCTCAAAGCATTGTTTCGTCCCAGAGTTCATTGTAGGCAAATGCTAAGTTCCAACCACCACAACTTGTACATGATGTACTAATTCAGACACAAAGTAACATCCATTTTGGATATAAGGCAAGTTGCAGCACACACTGTTTCCCCTTTATGTGTGTTGGAATGTATCACGTCCTGCATGCAGCATTTATAACCACATTAGCATCCAATTGTAAGTCAGTTGCAGCAGAATATACATTCTAAAGAAACTCTTGAGTTACTAGCGGGCTGGTGGTAGTTCTAAGATTTTCTGTATGTCCTACTGTAAGTCAAATGTTCTGTTATGATGTGAAAGTTGTACATATACTTCTTGCAGATAATGTAAATATTCTTACTCTTCCATCCACCTTCAACCCAAACTATCTCGAAAATGAAAAATTAATATAAGCTTTATCTTACTGAAATAAGAACCTTTCTAAATTCTTTAAAATTCTTTAAAATGATCAGCTTACTTTTCTCTCTTCCTCACTCAGCATCTGTTTCTCTTCATTCTCTCTTCATACATGAGTGCAGCCCAACTGGACCCACTCCAGTGCTAAAAGTTGAAAGCATGTAGCGGGAAGGGGGTGGCTTCAGGTGGTAACAGCCCCTGAAACGCTGCAGTATGAGATCTCACTCACTTTCAGAATAATCAGAAATACTCTCTAGGTGTGGGATTTGTGCTGGAGTCAGTTATTTTGTTAGATTTAATTTGAGCTGGAGATGGTTATTTGAGTTCGCTCTACAACATCTGCTAGGAAAGGGAGCCCTCTAAAAGATGTATTAGACCTTCCTGTCAATCAAAATCTGACCCTGACTGTATCTGGAGAGAATGAAGAAAGACAGGTTGTAACTTGAAGAGTAACTTGAATATTTTAGAAATGTGACATTTTAATTGGTTTTATTTAGAAAGATTCTTATTTACATGAGATGAAGCGTCTATTACATTTTCATTTTCTAATGCCCTGGGTCAGCCCCATTTATGGTTTATTGTCAGCACAAAAAAGGGACTTTCTGAAATGGAAGATTGTGCAGAGAAAAGCAACTAAAGTAAGTAAGAAACTGGAAGATCTTAGTAAGGAAGAAAGACTGGACAAGCTGGAAATGGAGAAGTGTTTTTATAGTAAGTATAGTATTGCCACGTACAACAGATAGTTTTACATCTGTGCTTGCACTGAATGGTGCCTAGAAGTTTTTACCGCAATTCGATCGAATAGTAAATATTTGATCGAACGATAAAATCATTCGAATCAAACGATTTTAACCATTCCATCAAATTTTTTTTTTTTTTTAAATGTTGAAACCAATTCGGCAGATTTAATTTGGCGAACTAGGCAGTTGAATAAAAAATGAAAGGGCAAGTAATTCGACTGTTGAATATTCAAATAGAATTTTATTCGAATTTTCAAAATTTGATGGTCGAAATGGCCTTCAAAAATATAAAAAATTCAAATTCGAATCTTTTTGAAAATTCCGAATCATTCATGTGAATTTGATAAATCTGTCCCCAACTGTCTATCCACTTTCTTTGCACTTCCTGCATGCAATTATGCCTCAAAAGCCTAATTTTAGAATCATTTTAGAATACTCTGCACAACTTTTTATCGGTAGGCAGAGTTCAAGCCCCTTCTTTAACTCTAACACTCAATATCAAATTGTCCAATAACTTAGGCCAGTGCAGTCAGTTTGAATAATGACTGATGCAATCCAGTTTTGTCCTTCAACTGTCATTATGGACTACCCATTACAATAAATTCATGCTTTTTAAATGTAAATGATTTCTGATGGAGCTGCAACTCCCTACTCTTTCCAGTTCATCCCTGATAACTTGTGGGTATCATCAGCCAGCAAGTTTTGAGTCCACAGAATCCAACTGTGATCCAATCAGCTTGTACAACAGGAAACAACAGAACGCAGAACAACAGAAAACAACTTTAGGGCTCAATTATACTTCCAGTTTTATGGAAAACAAATGTGCAACAATTAGCATGTTCGATTTATTTGGAAGGAGAATCTGCTAGATAAATTCAAATAGAAGAATGAATGAAGATAACAACATGGATCACTTGGGAATGGGTTTGGAATCCTTCATGACAAGCAGTGGGTGTACACAGAAAACAGAACATGTAAAGAAATCTGACCTACACGATAGTTGGTATACATTAGCCTTTGGACTTGAACTCTAGGACCACCTTCTCCTGCCCAACTTGCATGGGAATGACCCACAGCATTCCAATTAGATGTATTGGCAAGACACAAGATAAGTAGACAAACTGCATTTCCTAAAAATCCAATATATTCTATACTTAGAATTATTTTGTAATTTTCCACTACTTCACTGCTAAGTGACTATGATAAAGTCAGGCAGTCCAACTCTGAAACACAGTTAAAAAACCCAGGGCGATGACATTTGGAATGCAAACTGTGGTCTATTAATGGAGTTCTCATATGGAAAGTAACATTGTGTAATTTGTTACAAAAGGACAAAACGTCTTCCCGTAAAACAAATTAAGGTGCGAAAATATACTATTGTTTTCTAGCTATGAACTGTGCCATTAGTCAAACGGCTGGGAGGATATTCTCCACTGAGTGAATACTTTCCTGTGGATGTAAGATCCCAAATGTTGCAAATGGTCCAAGGCGTTGGTGACAGATGTGGATCTTCATGAGGAACTAAAGCAATTTCTGTTTGTATAATAAAAAGGGGCTGCACGCTGATGTCAACTTTTTGGCAGATAAAACAAGGATATTTCACAATTCGTTTGCGAGGGCAGGTTTTCTCGGCACACTTACTGCTTTACAGGTTGCATTCATTTTTTTATTTTTTTTCAAATTATGAGCCCAACTGCATGAAAATGTATTTTAAAATGCAAACTATGGTGTATTTAACCAGCAATAGCAAACATTAAACTAGTGGACATCTTCATCTACTCTACAAACAAGTGTGTCCAGCTAGTGCAAAATAGTGAGACCTCTAGCAGTGAAATCCAAAATTAACTTATTGCTATTATGGGACTGATTGTAATACAGGGATGTTGGGGCCCTACTTCAGAATCTGTTGTTGAATAATATATGTTGAACAATATCTGGGGTTTAGAGGAGGTTAGGCCAGGATTTTTTCATAGAATCCAAGGGCCAATTCCACATAGAATACATAAGAACATACAATAAATGTCAAGTTTATGTATTATGTCCAAGAACACATGGCAGTGCCAATTCCATATTTAATACTTCTGCCCCATGTGCTGTAGGAAATTCATTGGTGTTGGTCTGGGGAGGTGTTAAAACTTCATTAAAATCTGCTTACGGTTACAACACATTGAGACGTTGTTAAATATTTTATATCTAGAGCAACCTGTAGCCCAGGGGTGTCCAACCTTTTGTATTCCCTGGGCCACTGGATAATAAATAGACTTATTATATTATTATTACTACTAATTGGGCAATGGACAGAGTCCCCCCTACTCCTATATCCTTTGCGACTTGACGTTTCCTCAGGAACCAAGGGTTTCGAGCTGGGCCGTATGAATATCCACCCTCGGGCCGCAGGTTGGACATCCCTGCTGTAGCCAATCATATCATGATGACAGAAAAGGTTGTCAGAGCCAGTTGTTCCATGCAATAGTAACAGCAACCAATGTGGGGTGAAATTCTTTAAAGACATATTGGTTAAGTAGCAATTTAGCTGTTCATTACAAATAATGAGATGTCAATGAATGCATCAAAAAAATCACATATTATTGGTTCAGGTCACTTGTCATATCTAGTTTTTATGCAACCAATTGTTAGTATTTACAGTTATCTGTACTGTACCTACAAATGCAGAGTGAACATTGCATTTTTGCACCCATATGTCTAATATTCTGCATGCAATGAGCATGTATTTTTTTATAATTCAGGTATAGGAAACTATAACCCCAAAATGAATA
>CM044445.1:105253637-105273313 GCA_024363595.1 Xenopus borealis
ATAGATAGATAGATAGATAGATAGATAGATGATAAACATATAGATGATAGCAGACAGACAAATAGATACTATGTATTACCATAGTTATATGGGGGCTTAGACTACACAATAGAAAGTCACATGCCCATAGTTCAGCATATAACAAGGTGCCAGTGGGTGATAAATTCAAAGAGTTTAATAGTTATTAAAAGTGAACAACTTCCTTTTACAAAAGTATGTATTTATGTGTGTGTGTGTAGTATGTATATATATATGGTTATACATTGGCACGCCTTTCCTGTGTATCCCTTGAACTGACACCAAAAAAAAAAAAAAAAAGAATTTGGCGCAGTCAGTTAGAAATTCCTCAGCGTGCGTCACAGCGGCAAATATTCGCTGTGCGATAGTTGTGTCTGTCCCTCCTCATGTTGTGAGCTCATAGAATAAACAGTAGCTGCTTTCCTACCGCTCGCCTTGTGATTGGCTGGGGGAGGCTCTCTGGGACGTGCCGTGCGCTTTATATGCAAGTGGAGAGCGCTGTCCCGGGATCAGAGCGCACAGTGAGTGGATAAGCGCATCTAAGGGCTCTCACTTCCATTCTCATTATCCAGTGACAGCAGCAGAAGCCGGACAGAGCTCACCAGAGGAGCAGACAGAGAGAAGGACAAGAGTAAGAGGACTTACTTTCTTCCCATTGCTGCTGCTCTTGTATGGACTTATATGCCAAAATATCATAGGGTTGCATCCAGCCAGTACCAGTGGATCATGTATTGCCTTTTCTAATTGCTTATCTAATTCATTAGTGCATGTGCTGTTACCTGTATGCCTGGAAAAATTGTTGGATTTAAACTTTTTCTGCAATGTTCGTTTTCATAGTGAGATTATAGGATTCACTATCCAGGTTGCTTTAGTATGTCTGATATTATAAAGGCAACCCCCTGGCACTTTGCTTTAAGGGTTGGAGGTGGCACTGTGTGTGTGTTAAATAGACTGATAACAAGCAAGGTGTTTGGAACTTTGGATTTGCTTTTTTCTTTCCTTACTGAAGTTGCTAATATTTCAGAATTCTGTTGGAATAACCAAGTATTCACCTTCCACAGCCTGCGCGAGGTTGTCTTTCTATTTAATTGCACATACAGGGAGATGTGGTTGAGCGAGACGGGATGAAATTGCTTGTCTGCCCCCCCAGGCTAAAAAGTCTTTCTTTTCTGTGCCATCCCTGTGGAATGTAAATGAATAGTTATTACAAGCCACACCAAGAACTTTATGAAACGTGTCATAAAGGAATGCTCGCTATGCTTATTAATGTTATAACGCCAGTGTAATTCTCTGTCTTTCCTTGAACATGATGAAAAGCTTAATGTATAGATGCAATTACAGACAAGAGTGGGGTTGTCGGTATGATTAAGGGTGGAATTCGTGATTCCAGAAGGCTGGGGTTCAATTTTGAAACTGGGACCTGTTATATGAACTATAACTCCCAGCATTCGCCAACAGCCTTCAGTTGTTGACTGGAATGCAAAAAGTTGTAGATCATCAACTGGGTATAATTAGTATTGTGTACTTACAGACAGCTCTATCATTGTTGCTTTAAATAGATAAGATAATAGATTAGATATGTACCGCTCATAGCATTGAAAAAGTGAAATACTAGCATGTATGACCAGGGCTATGCATTGTATTGAACCCTAGCTACCGCTAAACTGCACCCCCCCCCCCCCCCTGTTTTGCCTGATGTAAATGTTGAGAGAATTGTTGAGTGGATACTTGGTTTGATAGCAGTGGATATATATTTATAAGTGTCCCCCCCTTAAACTTTTTTCAGAAGTAACTGCAGTTCTCCATCATGGGAATAATGGAGGGAATTTTCCTACTGTTGATGTTGGCCATGCCTCAGACACTTCAAGCCGCAGGTAAGAACGGAACAACATTTTTTCAATTCATGACTGTCTTTCAATATATTTTTGTACTCAGAGTAAATGTGTTGAAGGGGCTTTGTACACAGAGGTGGGAATAAATATTGGTGCCAAGCATGTGGGTGCTGATTGTCCTTTTTATCTAAGTAGCACTGAAACATCCATATTTGTATTATTTTTCCGTATTTAAACAGGTACTGGGTAAGTCAGACTTCATGTCACTGATTGGCATTGATTATTGTTAGGGAGAACCTCCTGGTTCTCGAGAATCTAAACAAACTTGCTGTGACGGCAGGTGAAAGTAAATTTGTATCAAACATAGACATTCTGTTTCTCTTTCAGAATCTGGGAATGATGATAACAGTGTATTTGATCTGTTTGAGTTAACGGGATACAACCGCAAGGCTGGCTCTCGTAAGCCTGAAGGACTTCATTTAGTGAAGGGACCTGACCCTTCCAGCCCAGCTTATAGAATTGAAGATGCTGATTTGATCCCACCACTGCCAGAAGATAAATTTCAAGACTTGCTGGATGCAATACGTGCAGATAGGGGGTTCATCCTGTTGGCTACTCTGCGTCAAGCAAAGAAGAGTCGAGGGGCTCTTATGTCTGTGGAGAGAAAAGATGGTAGTGGACACATCTTCAGTCTCATCTCCAATGGCCGGGCTGGAACCCTAGACTTAAGTTTAAGCGGAGAAAGGAAGCAGCAGGTGGTGTCTGTAGAAGATGCTCCTCTGGCTGATGGCAAGTGGAAGAACATCACTCTCTTTGTACAAGAAGACCGCGCACAACTCTATGTAGGATGTGACAAGTTGGAAAACGCTGAGCTAGATGTGCCTATACAAAAAATCTTCACTGAGAACCTGGAAAGCATCGCTCATCTTCGAGTAGCAAAGGGAGGAGTAAAGGACAACTTTCAGGTGAGTAAGGCTTAGTAAACCTTGTGTATCAGACTTGAAAAGATGGGACTTGTTTTAAGTGGCAGTGCAATGGAGATCTGTTCATTGACCCAATTAGCAAATGGGATCTAAATAGTTTCTTTCTCTTGCCAGGGAGTCCTTCAGAACGTGCGCTTTGTATTTGGAACCACATTGGAAGCTATTCTGAGAAACAAAGGCTGTGCACACAGTAAGTTGGAAGTAATTCCCTTAAGTTTAGGACTTTTAGCAGATATTTGCAAAGCTTAAACCTACAGGTTGTCTATTAGAGAACCTGATAATCAACTTTGTTAATGTTTTATTACTGTACTCTTTCAATCCAAAAATGTTCTTTATTGGAACAAACTAACACCTGCTATCTTTTAAGCAGTCTCAACATTAGTTCATTTGATTGTAGCAGGAGATCAATGTTGAGGTTGAGGACCATACAATTTTGTCGACCATATCAATGTTGAGGTAGAAGACCATACTGATAAAACAAAAGATAAAAATCCCCAACTCTATACATGTTTGTCTGTTAATGTAATCATCAATATTGCATTTTAATAAGCTGCCAAATATGATACATCACAGATTATGGGCAGTTAAAGGCTAACACACAGTAATACAGCAAGGAACCGGCACTAGATGAGGACATTTTCTTTAAACATATTTGTTTTAAATAAGAGATTAAAATAATTGGTCATGTCATTCCAGTGACAAACTCAGTCATTACTGTTGACAATCCAGTGAACGGCTCAAGCCCAGCCATCCGAACGAATTACATTGGCCACAAAACAAAGGACCTGCATGCTGTGTGTGGCATTTCCTGCGATGAACTGTCCAAAATGTTTGCAGAAATGAAAGGCTTAAAGACCCTGGTCAGATCTCTCCAGGACCAAGTCACCAAAGGAGTAAGTAAACTTTCTCATGAAAACCGTTCTGCAAACAGACTGGAGAGCCAGATGAACATTCTGACTTAAGCCAATTTCTTCTTTTATTTTTCCCTTTAGACAGAGTTCAGTGAAGTTATTTCTCGTCATATAACAAGCATAAAAGGTGGTTGTCTCCACAATGGAGTCTTCCACAAGAACAGAGATGAGTGGACCGTTGACAGCTGCACTGAATGCACATGTCAGGTAATATCCCCATAAAAACACCCTTAATGCTTCTTTTCAGTTGGCAGATGAATGAGAATAGATAGTGAAAAGGCTGTTTCTTCTGCTCCAGAGGGATCATGAATGAAGATACTGATTTTTTTATGTCAGAATGACCACATAACCATACTTGCAGACTAATAAATAATCTTCGGGCTGCTACATTGTTTTTAAAACAGCTACGATTCGAAAAGGCCCCAGTAATAATTCTTTCCATCTTGAAATTATTATGAAAGAATAACTTGTTGATCTTGCTCCAACTCGTGCTTCCACTGAACGGGGCAAAATACACAGGAGACAATTTTCATTGAAACATCTCAATAGATTAAGAATGCATTGTTACCATCCATGATGAAAATGAAAACAAAGTGAAATGTATGTACTGTATGTCAAAGCTCTTTTATATCAATGCTAACATTTTAATATTTCTCATAGAACTCATCTACTATATGCCGAAAAGTATCTTGCCCTCTGATGCCTTGCACCAATGCCACCGTCCTAGATGGAGAATGCTGTCCTAGATGTTGGCGTAAGTAAATGTTTTAACAGCTTTACTATTGTTTATTTTGAAACATCAGACTCATGCAAAGCTGTAGTAACTCCATTCTTAACCCCCTTATTACAATTAATTTTACACACCATTTTATTATTATTTATTTTCTAATTTTTTTTTGGGGGGGGGGTGAAGTTTAAATGGTGTATCTGCAGCCTTAGGCAAAACATCTAATTTTCGAATGGTGTAATGACAAATATGCAGATATTAATCTTGTAAGTGCCGGACAAGTTCATTCAAGAAGAAGAAGATCATAAAAAGCTGTCATGAAAATAGGACAGCTGCGAGTTAAAAAAAAAAACCTGCTCAGTCCTGCATTTTTCATGTTTTTAGGTACATGGCATGTTTGGAACTTTTAGTAGAGCTTCCTCTTTTAGAGTCAAAATGTCTGGTGCTATGAGATGTATATTGTTTTATCACCTTATCTACTGTTCATTACTACTGTACTAATTCAAGATAATATCTGGTAAAAGTAATTGCTGTGTGAACTACATTAAGCTTAAAACTATATTTGTTTAGAGGAACCCTATGGTCTAAATGAAGATGTTCTTCTTAGGGCTGCTAAAACCTAATCCCTGTTTTTTTACGTTATATGTATTTAGTAAGTATTTTGTGACCATACATGGGTGCCACTAATTAACAATTCCTATTGTTTCTGTCAATTTCAGCAAGTGACTCAGCAGATGATGATTGGTCTCCATGGTCAGATTGGACACCTTGCTCTGTGACTTGTGGTCATGGCATCCAGCAGAGAGGACGTTCCTGTGACAGCCTTAATAACCTCTGCGAAGGCTCCTCTGTACAGACACGGTCTTGCCAAATCCAGGAATGCGACAAGAGATGTTAGTATAGGAACCTAATCCTAGACTTCCAATATAGTTGTTTTGTATTCCGGTTTACTGCAAGATAGAATTAAATTACTTATGTCACAATTTACCTAATAGTATGTTGCTTAAGACTATATTATCTCCTTGGTTAGGTGACCAGAGCTTTATGGAACAACACATTATGCTTTATTTATAATTTAAAGCAGAGTCTGGTCAAATTACTCCCAAATCGCACAACAGAGTGTACTTACTTACATTAGATCTAGAAGCAGCGTTCCTCCCATGTTCATGGTTAATAGGTAAAAGCTCATGTTTCTGTTGTTTATGTTTAGTTAAGCAAGATGGTGGTTGGAGCCATTGGTCACCATGGTCATCATGCTCAGTTACCTGCGGAAGTGGCCAAATCACCAGAATCCGTCTCTGCAACTCTCCTGTTCCTCAGCTGAACGGAAAGCCATGTGAAGGGGAAGGAAGAGAGAACAAGCCGTGTCAAAAAGACCCATGCCCAAGTAATTTGCTTGCCTTTGTTTTATAATATCCATTGTTAGTTGTCTATGAGAAGGAATGATTTCAACAGAGTAATCATTTCAGCAACTCATTTCCTATCATATACATATAGGGGGGTAAACAAAGATTTATATTAGGATCAGATCCTTAGCCAATGAGGAATCTTTGCTGAAGGTCACTGAGGGACACAACGCACTTTTCCCATAAAACATTCTTTGTTTAAAGCACGAATGCTTGATTATATCATAATTTCATCTTGCAACTACTTACAAAGTCAAGAAGAGCAGTTGGTTAATGTATGTCCCTCCTGTTTTTTTTTTCCAGTTAACGGTCAGTGGGGTCCTTGGTCACTTTGGGACACATGCACTGTTACTTGCGGTGGTGGAATGCAGAAGAGAGAACGTCTGTGCAACGACCCCAAACCTCAGTATGGGGGTAAAGATTGTATTGGTGATCCTACTGACTCTCAGATCTGCAACAAGCAGGACTGCCCCATAGGTGTGTTCATGTCAAACCCTAGTTTTGTGTCATAAGTTCACTTAGCCTTAGGCAGTCAACTTACATTTGGACTTTTTTTATTCTTCTAGATGGGTGTCTCTCTAACCCTTGCTTTGCTGGAGTCAAATGTACCAGCTTCATAGATGGATCTTGGAAATGTGGTTCCTGCCCACCAGGGTACAGAGGAAATGGAATAGCATGCAAAGATATTGATGAGGTAACACTCACTTGCTTTCTACTTTGTTAGGTTTTAAATGGCTGTTGTTGTGCACATACCTTCTGAACAGATTTTTATACATATTGGTACAATGAGGGATTGAGTATAGTTTTTTCCCCTTAGTGCAAAGAGGTGCCTGATGCCTGCTTCATGCTGAATGGCGTTCATAGATGTGAGAACACAGAACCAGGATATAATTGTCTTCCATGCCCTCCACGTTACACAGGAACTCAGCCATTTGGTAAAGGCATTGAAGAAGCTAAAGCCAATAAGCAGGTGAGCCATGGTGATTTTAAAACTATAGCTTAGTCAGAGTTGATATTAGTTATAAAATATATCCAAATATCTACATGCTAATTGAGTTGAAGGTTTTTAAGCCCTAGGGTTCTTGTGTATTTTTAGGTTTGCAAGCCTCGCAACCCATGCACGGATGGTACCCATGACTGTCACAAGAATGCCAGATGCATTTACCTTGGCCACTACAGCGACCCCATGTTCCGCTGCGAATGCAAACCTGGTTATGCTGGAAATGGCATCATTTGTGGTGAAGACACAGATTTGGATGGATGGCCAAACGAAAACCTCACTTGTGTTGCTAATGCTACTTATCACTGCATGAAAGTAAGTTACTTAAAAAAATGTAAACCATTCATCATATACATTCATATTTAGTTTGTATAGCTTTCAAAATATGTATATTATAAAAATAAAAATTTTTATCAGTCGTTCATTTGGATTAACTGTGTTTTATTGATTTTTAAGCTCATCCAAACTGATTGAGCTTAAAAATTAATAAAACACAGTTAATAAGACTAATATAGGCTTAACATAGTTGCACTAAAAGTAAATGGCATTGGAAGAAGTGATATGTACATGTAAAATAGTTTCCCTTCAAAAATGAGAGGGGGGAAAACTCAGAAATACAGATGTGCTTAGCGCTTATTAATTTGAATTCAGTCTGGAAGCCTTTAACCAGAAGCACTAATGTAAACCATTTTTGTTTCATTTCTTTTTCAGGATAACTGCCCCAACCTCCCCAATTCAGGCCAGGAAGACTACGATAAGGATGGAATGGGAGATGCCTGTGATAAAGACGATGACAATGATGGAATCCTAGATGACAGGGTAAGAATACAAAGGCTAGATTCATGTTTTCGCCAGCCAAGGATTTCTCTGCTTCTGGCAAAGTCCAGCAGCACAGCAGGAAAGTAAATACTACTGCTCTTCCTTGCAGAAAGTATCAGGTCATTGTGAAATTTGACCAGTAAATTGTGAAATCTTTTGGCCGAGTTTAAACAGTAAAGTGTTTTGGTAAAGCTGGACTTTGAACGTGAAATTGACCTCTGCCTCCCTACCCGCAGAGAGCTGCCAGCAGGAGATCACAAGCTGCAGTGAGCATTTGTGAACTTCCTCCAGCTTGATGCTCAGATTCTAACATCTAACTGAAATTTTTAGGCTGGCTGTATTAACCCAATCAAGCCTTACACCTATCTTAAATACTGCAAACACTTAAGCAAAAAGGAACCCTTTATTACACTGTTACTGAACTACACATTCCTTTGTTTTGCAGGACAACTGTCAATTTGTGTACAACCCTGCACAGTATGACTATGATCGAGATGACGTGGGAGACCGGTGTGATAACTGCCCATACAACCACAACCCAGACCAGGCTGACACAGACCGCAATGGAGAAGGAGATGCCTGTGCTGTGGACATTGATGGAGATGGTGAGTTTTCTTTACACCTAGGGGCCGATTGATGAAATTCACGTGAAATGATCGAATTCGACTGAACAACAATCGTACGAATTTTTCGTAAAATTTGGCCTCTTCGATCATCGAATATCGAATAGATAGAATGATCGGATATTCGATTATTCGATGATCGAAGGAATCCAACTTTTAAAGTTATACGACTGCCTACTTCGCCAGATTGAACCTACCGGGAAGCTCCCCATAGGCTTCAGAGACTAATTCCTGCTCGAATACCATTCATATGATCGGAGAATTCGATCGTTCGAATCGTACAAATTTTTCAGATGCTCAAATGAAACTTTTCGTGAAATCGAACGATCGGTATCCGATCGTACAAATTCATCGAGAAATCGGATATCGAGAAAAATGATAGCCTAAAACAATTCGATAAGCATTCGATAGTCGAATACTTATCGAATTGAGAATTTGGTCGAGCTTTTTTCTGGGAATAATAGTAAATTTGCCCCCTAAAGTTCATTACTGACAATTAAGAATGTTACCCCCAAATAAAGTAATAAAACTGTTCCAATGATCCAACTGCTACCATAGGACTGTGTATTAATCTTTAGTCACATTTTATTTCAGAATGTAACTTATCTAATGAATGTCTCCTCATTAATCTTTTTCAATTCAGGAATCCTGAACGAGAGAGATAACTGCCCCTATGTGTACAATGTAGACCAGAAAGATACCGATAAGGACGGTGTTGGAGACCAATGTGATAATTGCCCACTGGAACACAATCCGGAACAGGTAAGGGTACCATCCTTTGCTCTTAGCTATGCATGTAATCTAAAGATTAAGATATTATCCAAGATGCTTGGGCGCTGTGCCAGTTTCCTGAAATCTCTGCGAGGGCAACTCAAGTACAATGGATCAGTCACTTATTAGATTTCTTGTTGATATTTATAGAATACTTGGCCTCCTGCTAAGAGTTTAACATTTTTCATTGGGATAGAGATTCCATCCTGATAAACAATTATATGGAATATTTTGGTTTTCTCAGTATACATACATATTGTATTTATTTGATACCCTATTCTGATTAATAGGACTTAACCTAAGATGAGAACAATCAGCCACTTGCTGCTGTGAGACTATACTTTCCATCTGTCTCTTCACCCCATCATTTTATATTCTGGCAAAGTTCCAACTTTTTAAGGGGGGCAATTGTTGAAAATCATCCAGAGAGTTTGATTGGCTGGAGACATTCAGTCTCCTTACATTTGCACAGTGCTATTAAGGGTATTCTATTTCACCGACAGGCCGATATGTAACTAACACCTCATTCATGCCATCGAGGATTAGCTACTTTTTCAGGATAAAATCCTTTAGTCCTACTTTACAGCTCTGGTTTTAAGTTGAACATTTGTAGACATTCCTTAGCACAGATCAGGTTTCTGCTCTCACTCCGTGTGGGTTTAATGATTGGCCACAATGTCAAAATCATCAAATGGCTTAACCCCCTGTGGACATGCAATAAAAAACCAAACAGGAATTAAATAAACTGTAATGCACACAATGGAGAATATCCTTGCTGTTGTCTAGTTTCATTGATGGTTACATAAAGAAGCCTACACAACAAACTTGCTTGGTTTCTGTTGCTTTTGATGAAGAAAATAAAGCATCTCCATGGACCACTCCCATAATACTTCTTTAAAGACATATTGATGCCATAGTAATGTTATTGTGTAGTGAGAGAAAATGTGTAGGAAATGGTTCTGTGTCTTCTTCACACTTATAGTATGCCAATGACTAATACTCTCACCTTTCTCTTTCTAGACTGACTCTGATTCTGATCTCATTGGAGATAAGTGTGACAACAATCAGGATATAGATGAGGATGGACATCAGAATAACCTAGATAACTGCCCCTATGTCCCCAATGCCAACCAAGCAGATCACGATAAGGATGGCAAGGGTGATGCATGTGACCATGATGATGACAATGATGGTATTCCTGATGACAAAGATAACTGCCGATTGGTCCCTAACCCAGACCAGACAGATACAAATGGTAAGACAATCTTTTACTTATTATGTGGTTTAACTACTAAAATGTTTCTGGGAATTTAAAAAAAATTTCACTAATGGGTCACCAAAGCTATAGTTACATCATGGACAGTCCTTTGGTTGCATCATGAGCAATGCCTTAATAAGCACCATAAATAATTTCTTATAAATCATTAAAATTATTTAATTTCCTACTTACTCTTGATCTGTGGACTATTTTTTGTAAATGCGTAAACTTTCTTTGGTTTTGGTCTTAGGGGATGGTCGTGGAGATGCTTGCCAGTATGACTTTGATGATGACAACATACCCGATGCAGAAGATGTTTGCCCAGAGAATGTGGCAATCAGTACTACTGACTTCCGTAAATTCCAAATGGTGCCTTTGGATCCTAAAGGGACATCACAGATTGATCCTAACTGGGTGGTTAGACACCAAGGCAAAGAATTGGTGCAGACTGTTAACTGTGATCCTGGAATTGCAGTTGGTAAGTAGAAAACCCAACTGCAATATGCGTTGTGTATTTAGTGCTAACAGCACAGTGATACATTATACTGTGTGAATGTTCAAGGAAGCTTTGTAGGATGTGCAAGATGGCAATGGTTCTTGATGATGTTTCTTGCTTTATGTTAAGGTTTTGACGAGTTCAGCGCTGTTGACTTCAGTGGCACATTTTTCATCAACACTGAGAGAGATGATGATTATGCTGGCTTTGTGTTTGGATACCAGTCCAGCAGCAGGTTTTACGTGGTTATGTGGAAGCAAATCACACAGACATACTGGGACACAACCCCCATTGTAGCTCAGGGCTACTCTGGTCTTTCAATCAAGGTTGTGAACTCTACCTCCGGACCAGGGGAGCACCTACGAAATGCACTGTGGCACACAGGGAACACCCCCGGGCAGGTAAGTTTCTTCTGATATTTTAATGACTTTGTAATCTACTCCAGTAATATGAGATAATAAGAAATATTTACTTGTTTGTGGGCTGTGTTCTAGTAAAGCGAAACCCAGGATGTTCTTTATCAATCTTTCGTACGTAAAACAGCTTTAGTTCTGCTGTAATTGCACAAATTATAAATGGAGAGATAAGATTATTGGCACATGACAGTTTTCATTAAACTGGTGATACTGTTATAGTTCTTGTTTAGTCTTGTGTCTTTGGTATCAATCTGTTTTCTTACCTTTAGGTTCGCACCTTGTGGCACGATCCTCACCAGATCGGCTGGAAAGATTTCACAGCTTACAGATGGCACCTGACCCACAGACCAAAGACTGGTTTCATTAGGTAAGATGATCATTTTATCATTGTTGTGAGGGCCTGATGCAGGATTAGTGCTAGCTAACCTATCATCTTCTGGTTAGAAACAGAATGGCGAAAAGATAATAATTATCCCACTTTAAAATGAACAACAAAAACATGTCATGTGGGGTATTTATTGTAAGGGAAATGTATATTCCATGCAAGGCTGAAGAGGGATAATTGCAGCATAAAAACCAATTTCTGTCCAGGAAAGTCTTCTTCTGCCCCTTAAGATGTTTTTATTCATTCTACTGCCATGGCAGGAACCTATATGGTAGTATACCTAAATAAAGGCATATGGCTGCAAACACAGGAATTTTAAGCAACATTGCTGAAACAATGAGAATATTAATCATGAAGGCTTGCATTACCCAGTGGCATAGTTGGTAATTTGACTTTAAACATCCTTTTTATTATTATTACAGAGTTGTCATGCATGAAGGCAAGAAAGTAATGGCCGACTCAGGACCAATTTATGATAAAACATATGCTGGAGGAAGATTAGGATTGTTTGTCTTCTCACAAGAGATGGTCTTCTTTTCTGATCTCAAATATGAGTGCAGAGGTGAGTGGGTTTAAATAATGATCTTGTGATGGTATTACCATTGTCTTTATTCTTCCTAGTCAAAATACTTGCATTGGGGATGTGATATTCTGCACAACACAGGCCAAATCTTTTCAAATGGCAGAATTGTTGACCGTTTTCCAAAAAGAATTCACGATGAAGCAATTTTGCCTGTATAACGTTAACATATATACTGTATCTTCCTCATCCTTCATCTACGCCAATTCAAATGAGCAGCCAGCATTTTTAAGTCCAAGCCAATATCACGATTATGTAACAAAAGTCAATAGGCAATTTCCCAAAAGCACCCAACTGCTACATCAAGAAAAAAAATTTTGGCATGTTTTTTTTTTTTTAACTTGTATCGTTTCCATTTCTTACAGACTCATAATCCAGAAGGTCTTCATTCCATGAATGTTAAGAGGATATGATCACACCTTCATATATGTACCATCCTTTGGACCATTTCTTCCATTTTAAAAAAAAAAAAACTTTTTTCTAAATCCTCTTTTTTTGGAACAAATGATCCTTACCAAAAACGTGTAATTAAAGACAGACTTTTAAGTAAAAGGAGGTATATTTTCTCAAAGGGAAACCTTTTGGCGGGAAAAAGATCTGCCACAGAAGAGCATCGACATAGACTTCTTTTTGAACCCAGAACTTTCATGGAAGATTTGCAGGATGGAGAATAGAATGGAACCCTTAGATATCAGAAGCACAAGACATTGATGCTTCTCCTATAGAACTGAAAGCTTGATATTTTATCAATATGACTATTTTTATTGCTAATGACAAGACATGCAATATTAAGAAACAACATAAACTGTTGGAGTGGACCTGGAATCTCCAGAGTACTATGAATGTGTAGGCTGTAGATGTAGCTCCCGCTGGCTTAAGACGGATGTCTGTATCCCTAATGTGGATAAACGATGTGTGTTGGGTTATAGATATTACTGCCTTTAAAAGAGTATTGAATGTAGCTCGTGTGTGTATGTGTTTTTCATGCGTGGGAGAGTTTGTTCATATAAAAGATGCACTTGTTCCCTGCTTAAGCAAAACAAAAAAAAAAAGGTCGGTATATTGGAAACTAGTAGATACAATGCAGTAATTAGCACTTGCCTGGGCTTGTTGTTAACAAGACCTTGTGCTGTTTAGGGTTAGAAAGGCACAAAAACAGGAAAAGAAACAGTCGCAGGTCAGGTGACAATAATTCAGTTGCAGGAGACACTTCCTTAAAACAGAAAAAATAGATATGTATTTATATTTGTCTATACATAAGATGCAGTAATATTGGGTCATTGCGCTGTGTGGTTTGGAAACAGACGTTTATGGTTCAGGGCAGCTGGGCCAGGGATATATTTTTACTGAAGGAGAGACAGCCAAGCTGTGTTGATCTTTCTAAAGAACCAGAGGGAGAGCAAGGAAAGAAGGGTGGATAGCAGAGTTCCAGCAGTCTGCCTGTACTTACAATTGAAATGGGAACCATATGTCTTCCAGTAGCCACACAAGACCCTAATTACATTACGGCAGGTAAGCAGCTTCTTTCTGCAATTAAAAAGCAACCAGCAACCTTAAAACCTTCGCATACAAATATTACCTCATTGTGTGACTGAGAAACAATAAGAATTATGTCTTTGAATTCAAGAGGAGAAAAAAAAACATAAAAATTGGACAGATATTTAAAAAGCATTTTTTTTTTAAATCTACTGTAGTGTTAATCCGCGCTGTAAATAGTTACATTGTCTATCCCCAGGAAAGTATTTTAAACTTTTTTTATGTAATAAAAATATTGTGACATTTTTTCTATATTTGTATTATTAATTTTGTCGCTTCCGTTTGTATAAAAGTTTTTTTTTTTTTACATTTTGTATTGCTGTTTAGTGTCTTGGGTATTTTGTAGATATGCTATTTAAATAATTTATCAGGAACAGCTTCCTGTTGTGCTCTTGCTCCTATCTGTATAAAATGTTTTGCACTTGAAAGAGCTTTGCAAATATCTGCCCCAAATTTTTTTTTTTTTTAAATATCCGTGTATACTTTTTTTTTTTTTTTTCAGGAAGAGGACTTTTTTGCAAACATTTCAACTTTTCTAAAGAAAATAAACTGATGTAAATTGTAATGTTTTTACATGTAAAATATAAAAAAATAAACTATTAAAAACATACGATTTTAGGTTTTGGTTGTTTATTTTGGCAATGGAATAGTTGTAGCCCAGGGGCGGGTGATGGGATTTGTAGTTTAACAGCAGCAGATGGAATTCCCAATGGTTTTCTTTTCATCGACAGCAGGTAACAGTTACAGGTCACCTGTTTCACACCAAACATTTTATAGGTTGCTGTCGGTTACTGCCCATTTTTACAAATGAGCCCCATTAATAAAGACTATTCCTTAATGCATCTTATTAGACTGAAAATATGTGCAGGTACTATATTTTTCCTATTCATACACCACTTTTTCAATTTATTTAACAGGGAAACATAGATGGTGGAGAAGGAGCTGCCATAGATCTTGGTTGAGATATTTTCCTAAACATTGGTATTATGGCACCATCTAGTCACCATAAAATGGCGTTCTACAAATGTGAAGGGTGTGTGACTATACATATACATATGTCAGCTGCAGAAAGAGTGACAATACCATTTTACAAAATGCATTGCAAATATGTCCCCTATACCTCCATGTAAAGGTGATCGATTTAGGCCTTTGGTCTTGTACATATCCTATTTTGACACAGAGATCTGGGGAGTAAGAAAAATAGAACAATGGCCAACAACCTTGAGAAGTCGTAATCACATCATGATAACAGCATTGTAACATTAAACTGGGGTTTCATAGACATAGATACCAGTCATAGTAGGTGTTACACTGAATACACAATGGTAAACCAATGAAGAACCTCCATAAGGGGTAGCCATACCCTCTTGTGGGTTCAGGTGTCCCCCATGGACAAATGGCCAGACGCTTAGCACATTTTGAATACAACGTAATGTCTTGAAAAACCAAAAGCTGATTTGAGTTATCTCAGACTTGGACAAACAGATTTACTGTCCAAAAAAAAAAATCTGCCGACACGTTCATGCCTTGATTTTGTTATTGATTCAACCTTTTCAAGTTCACCATTCCTAAAGCAAAACAAAGAAATTGCCAAAAAAATTAAAGCCTTTACCAACCATCCCTATACATATACCAATCACGCATTTCTCTTTCATCTTCCTCCAACTAACTGGTGGTTGCCCTCACTGGCACCCAAGCGGTTGAGAGAGATCAACTCATGTCTTCATTGTGCACTTTTTTTTAATATGTGTCAATTGTATTGATTCAGAAGAATGCAGAGAGGAAAAAGCTATGGAACATTTTCCAGCATTCCGCTAGGGAAAGAATGTGTGTGTCAAATATTTTAGAGAGCCATTTACTAAATCGTTCAATTATACCTCCATACAATTCAGAGGAATATTCATGTTTTTTGGTTCATTTTGCCGGACAAATATGCTTTCAAAATGCCTTAATAATTCATTTAGGCTCTCCTCCAACTTTTTTCTAGGTTGGACATAGAGGTTTTTGTGCCCTTGTTTATACCTTGAAGTGGAATTTGAAGAATGATTAGATTGGGGCACCCAGACAGTGTGCTGTGTTTCCCAGATGCAAGGTAAAGTATGTCTATACCCTTTAAAGCTTTAAAGTAGAGGTTGTTGGACTTATTCAGATCAAGCCTTCACTTTGAGCGGCCAGGGACCACCTTAACCCATAAAAAGGTTGCAAGCATATTGCAGCCATTCAACTATAGTTCTGAGTATAAAAAAAGTGGTCACCCCAACTCTTCCTACGATTGACCTCCAGTAAACTGGAGTTGTAACAGTTAATTAATAATTGTAACAGTTAATTATAAGTAGAACATTTTTTTGCCTTCATGCATATCAACAGACAGTATACTGGAAATGAATGAAGATGATGGAGACATGTTACTATGGTGTCTCAATATAAATAAAGCAGATAGCAACAAATTGTAACGCCAGGATGTAAAAATGTTTGAATGTGTGTCAATACATAGCCACAAGCAAAAAAATCCATTCCATCCCATTTTTTTCCAACCAGTATCCACATAATCTCTTTAATGCCCGCAGGATGGAATCTAATAAAATCATGGGACCCTACCTAAAAAAGCATATTACTTTATTGGACAGAGAGACTGTCTTCAATGAGCCATGGAGAGAAGCCACCAGCCTCAAGCAGGTTAGCCATTTGGACTCCAAAGGTAATTAGGAATACATTGCTATTCTTTATCTTTACTAAGTCCTTTAAATTGGTTGAAGGAATATTTATGGAAAATCTTGACCACTTGCAGAAGAGAACATTTTGCTTGATACAAGCCAAATTATGTTGGGTGAAAACCAAAACCAGCATTTGAGAGTAAGAAATTTTGACCAGTAAGGTGGTGGTCTGGAGATATTGTACTGCCACTTGACCTTGCTGTCTTTCTATAATTAAAGGAACTATGAATTCCTCTTTAAAGACTGTAAATGGACAATTAATGTATCACATCCATAATTGCACATTTCATCATCTCAACTGTTCTTACTCTTATGTAAATCCACAAGGCTTTTGTTAATCCTTCTGCTCATCATTTCTTTCTAATACAACCTGTTTTGCTACAGTATATCAGTATAAATAACTTATACTGAAATCAATACTGAAATATAAGAAAGAAAAACAATCAAGAGCTAACATACATTGTTGCTTACCACAACCAACTCATTCCAATAGTCAGACCCAATTCTTCAGGTATCTGTTGTTTGCATGACTTGCACATTGGCATTTATGTATGTGCCTTCAGAATTATAATACTGGTTTATATTCTCTATTTCATGCTTTAGGGTCACTCATCCCATTTCCTAGTGAACGCTACTAAGGCAATACTTAGAGCCCAGTGAAATTACCAAAATTCATCAAGAACTATAAAGCCATAAGTAGAAATTGCCAACTCACCCTAGTGTCCCCAGAAGGTACTTAAATTAAAGATATAGGCAGAAAAGATATTGGAGGAATTAATTTGGACTATAATGTCTTTTGCTATAATGTATAAATACTATTTAAATATTGCTGTTCATTGTCACTCTAAAATTTTTATTTACATTTGTGCTGCTCAACTGCTGAAAGAACTTTTTGCAAAAAATATCTCCAACTTTTTAATTTATTGTACTTATAATACTATGTATAACATACATCCTTGATGAATGAACCTAATTTGTAATGATGCTTTGGATTGGTCATCCTAAATCCAATTGGTCTTTTTCTAACTACAGATTTTTTGGATTGGCTGTCTGGAACTTGGTTCTGGTTGGTCCATTTAAATATGACAAATGTTTGGCAGTCTGTGACTAAGTGCCTGTAAGGCACGAAACGTGCAAGGCTTTGCTGAGTTTTTTTGCTAAAATAAATACTTTTTAACCGCATAAACGTATGTGGTCTGGTTTGTGCCAGCCTATAACTATATATTAGCATAAAGATATTGCAGGCTTCCTTTAGGCACAACAAGCCAAACAATTCCCAGGATGAATCAGAAAAAAACTATTGAGAAATGTGTTGCATGTGGCTCACAATCATTATTATTATTATTAATAATAATAATACTAATCATTTCCAAACAATAAAGACATTTCATATGTTAAAATAATATGCATGTGTAAAAACAGTTATGACCCTGAAATATACTTAGACTATTCCAAAGAACCATAGCAAATTATGTAATTGTACATCTTGCCAAGAAACATACAGTTCCTGTACATTCATTTCATGTACCAACAGACCTATGAAGAGTAGATTTTTTCCCTTTCTACTAATGACAAAGGTCATGACATGCGTTGACTAGAAGAGGACATGACACACGTAACTGGAGCCTTTGCTATTATATGGGGTTCACAGGGCCAATATATAGATTTCTTTAACAAAATAAGATACATAAAAAAATGTAAAACAAATCTATAGGCAACAATCTACACCCAGAAGCAGAAGTTGCAGGGTTTGAGCTTTCCCAAGTGTTTAGTAAATTACAAAGTTATAGCTAAAAGACAATGGGGGTCATTTATCAACACTGAGCAAATCTGCCCATGGGCAGTAACCTATGGCAACCAATCAGATTGTTGCATTCATTGTTCTACTTGCAGCTGGCTTCAAAAAGCTAATCACTGATTGGTTGCTATAGGTAACTGCCCATGGGCAAATTTGCCCAGTGTTGATAAATGAGCCTCACTAAGTTCATAATAATTACCCCATTATAGTTCATGGGTAATTAAATCAACAAGTCGGCATGCTGAGACCCTTTATCAGCCTCTTTTAAACCCCCTAGAGGGGTCTTCCCACAGTATGTTTGTCTATACTTCACAATACAAACTGTAAAAGTTAGTATATGTTAATATTTAATGGTTTTTGTCCTTAATTATCACTAAAGTGCATTGGTCATAGAAAAAGTGTATTCAGGCAAATGTTTTATTCTCTCTGGTGCTAACAAAAAACGTATGCTAATGTTGAACTGAAATACTTCTGCTGACAATTGGGAAGAAATAACAACTTTAGACATTCCTACAGTAAGCTTGAAAGCAAAAACATTCATTGTTAGCCAACCATCATTTAACGCATGTCTAAAATGGATTGTTTATGCCAAAATGTTATGATTGCAATGTGAGATGATACATTCCGATTGCTAAGCCTTAGTTCTGCATTCAGAACTTTTCCTCTAGGGAAAACTGGAAGTGATGTCACTAGCTATAATAATGCTACTGAAATAACCACCTAACAAAAGAATGGCCAACTTGCAGCCCTCCAACTCACATCCTCTACAGGAATCGAAGGCTGAAGGGCTATATGATGCCCTTTCCTGCGTTAGAGATCTGCACTGTTCATCATAAATTGTACAGTTATTCTTTCTAATTTTCTAATTCCGAATAGTCAAACTATTCTCATTTTTAGTTTTTTTGTCTTAAACTGTAAACCTGAGTAAACCCCACAATATCACAATAGAAGGAACAAACTCTCTATAGATTGATTTTTCTCAGACCCCAATAGTCACTTTCTGCAGTGCAGCCCTGATTATCCCATTGCCGCCATGTTATCCTTATTCCAGAATGGCAAATGTATTAGTCCCTGGATCAACACTGCACACGGATTTAATTTCAATGCGATATTCAAAGAAGATGATATTTTCTTCAGACAATTTCTTGACAATATTGATTTTGCATGTAGAGTATTTAGCAAAGATCAGGATATCTGTAGGACCCAATGAACACAGTTGGTTGGTTCAAACTGAAAAGTAGAAGCATGGTCTTTAACATCTGGCATCCATTAAGGATCTTGGGTCTTTTCTCAAACTTGTAAGGTACAGGTGTTCTGACTGGTAGTATTTTCTTCCTAAACACAGACTACCTCAGACTTCCACGCGTTGCATTACATCACTTCCATGCGTCACGTGACGTCAC
>CM044445.1:105283524-105294479 GCA_024363595.1 Xenopus borealis
ATTACATGAATACAAAACAGGAACTCTATTTCTTTGATGGCTGGCTCTTACATGTATTACATCTATTTGACTGCTTAAATCTACTCTACATAGTGTCAAGGAAATGCTGGTAGCAACAGGTAGAGGGTCAGGCAAAACAATTCCACAGAGGAGACAGGACTCTGGGGAAAAAAACCTGGTGGGCCCCATGGCCCCTCACAAGGCAGTCTTCCTCCAGAGTCCAAATGTTTGTTACACAGGCAACTTCACTTGGCCAGAGTACTTTCCAGAAACGCTCCAGGGTCGGTCATAGCCTTTAGATTTAAAGCAGCCAATGCCACAGCTTGGGTGCTATACACTTGCCATCATATACACAATTCCCACTAGGACAACCCTCTTTGTCACCTCTTTAGCACAATGGTTTAGTTTAAACTAAGTTAACATACTAGGAACTTGAAACTTGAATTCTGAATACGCTGGTTTTTTAACCCTGAAAACTGAAAGATGGTCCAATAAAGTAACTGGTACCAAATGCAGCTTCATACAACTCTAACCAAAAAGCACCCATAATCCCACTTAGGGACAACAACAAAGAGACAATGACATGCCATTTGATTCAGCAAGGTTTTTCCAGTCAACCTCAATGAACCACCAGTGAATTCTGGATATCTAGAATCTTCTAGCATAAGATAAAATCTGAGTCTTTGCCTGTAATAGCAGGGTCACTTAATCCCTTTTAGGCAGCTGCTGCTTATAATGGACTTGAGCTTCCAGCCTAGTAGCTTAATAAATTGAGGCTTTTCCTGAGTTTACCCTGTCCCCTTTGACTCTAAAGGTTCTTATTTCCCAAGCTTTCCCCTTTGAATGACAGCCCCCATCCCCTTCAGTACAGGTCTAGTGCTATAAACATGTCCTGCCATGCATCCCTGTTGCTAAAGTCTCCATAGTGTCTTTAACTTGGAAGATCATGCTACCCATTGGTCCATAAAGTGATTAAATAGTGTTAAAAGTTGTGCTTTATAAGGCTTGTGTTTGCATCCACCAAGTCCCCTTTTGTATGACTGAACTTCAAGAACAAGCACTTGAACAAGGTGGAAGGTATCCTATCCTTTTCTATCCATATCCTATTTCTGTATCATTTCTCAAAAACAACATATACCATATACAAAAATCCTACTCATTTTCAATTTCATTTTATAGTGACATAAAGAATTTTTTAAAAATGTATAAATGAAAGAGTCATAAAAGACAAGATGCACTCAATATTTCTCATGGAAATAGAATGAATATAATCCAGGGTATTTGGAGGCAACACAAGAGACATAAAAAAGAAGAAGAACCATTCAAAAATGTGCACACTCATGACTGGGTGTAGTTTAACTGGCAGAGGTCGGCAACTTTCATAAGTTCACAAGCTTTATCATGAAAGGTTGCCTGCTTAGACTACATATATAATCCTCTTATATAATTGGAACTGACAAGCTTTCTGGTGCCGGGACCCTTGTCTGCTTTAAGTGCTGTTGCGTGAGCAGGGATGATCTTAGGTCTTCTGCTGCCTGGAGCAAAGACTGGATTTTTCACCCCCTATCCTTCTACTAATGCAGTTCCACTTACACAAACTGCAAAACTGCATACTGATTCACATGCAAGGAAGATAACATTCCAATATATTTTATGTGTTAAACCACAGTCAGTATGAATTTATTGCTGTTGTGACTCATCTGCACCTCAGCTACCTCTTTTACCTAAGGGAATGTACTAATTATGCTTCATCACAGGACTGGCGATGAGATTTCTTAAGCAATTCCATATATTTTATTTGTTGTCCTTCGCTCATAAATATATGTTTGATCCCAATAATCTCTTTTAACCTTACCATTGTAAAGGTTAAGCAGTCAAGAAGGAGTGGTTAGTATTGCTGCCTCCACCATAACGGAATGAGAAGCAAATAGAAAATGACCTAAAATTTATATAAGTACAAATGCCATTTAACAAATGTTTCCTATTTTTATACTGCTGGTTTTAAAGTGAGATAAGTAGCCAGATTCCACTGACCAAAATATATAACACAGCTCTTGTGTTTTGGGATAGCTACTTCCATTTACACTCTAACCTTAAATGGACATTATACCCTGGGAATTCTGCAGTATTGGTCTTAAATACTGGGAAATATCTATGTTTTGATGGTACATAAGAAAAATTAAGAAGTTGATCCTGCTCTGGAAAGTTCAATTTTCAGATTTGATTAACCGTGTCCCTAATGATAAACTAGGTCAGTGCTATGTCTGTGACTGGTGGGTTTATTACTTAAAAACTGTCCTTGGCAAACAGTAGAAAAAGGACAGGGTTACATTAGGGGCATCAGTAGATCAGAAACCGATACCATTCTGGTCCACCCATTATTGTAAAAAGGTGCTGAACTTAATCAAATTGAGAACCTTAATGAATTAAAGACTGTACTATAACTGATTCATGGCTGTTCTAAACTCTAAAATATGAATAGCTAAATCAACGGAAATAACAGGGATGTAAAATTAGAACAGTTATAGGGATGTAAAAGAGTGGCAAATTACTATATATAACTGTTTTAACAACAGCTCTTGAGACTAACATCCAGACACTCAGACTGGGATCTTGCTGATTCCAAGAAGTTGTATACATTGTGGTGGGCTTGCATTATAGTACACAGTTTCTTGTTCAGTGCCAGATGTGGATGGCAATAATACTGTCAGCCCAATTGCCACTTCTCTATAACTTATTTCCTGTGGTTTCTTAAGAGCTAGTTACCCATTGTGTCCACCTAGATTCTGGACTAGTTACTAACCTGGGACAGGATTTATGTTTTTCATCCAGTCTATCAGTTCACTAACTGCCGCTATGTTTTTCAATTATTTGTTCTGCAGACAAATACAATAAATATGATTTATTGCTGCCACTAGGAAGCAGAGCATAGATCAACATTCAAAAGGCCTTCTCCACCATGTCCATAAACTCAAGATACACATCCTCCAACAGTTCTGAGCATTGTCACTCAAAGACACAACAGAAAATGAGCCACTATGGAGACCCCGGTCATTGACCAACTGCAGCCAATCTAGACTTTTCTCACTTGGTATGTCAAGGATGTATGACCAGATGTGGAATGAGTTTGGCAAAAGAAAGTTCATGCCTTGGGCAAAATATACTTTCAAATAACTGAATATGACTATTGCCTATCATTCTGCCATTTTTACAGAAGGCACTAGGAGACAAGATTAAAATATTGCCATTATTATTTATTTTATATTTTTATTTTTTATATTTTATAGCTTCTGTTTTAATTGACACTATATAACTAAAATTGTCAAAACAAAAACAAGAAGAAAGGTAAGGGTATTAGACTGACTGTTACCAACCAAGTGGGCTCAGATTTCAGACCTTATTTGGCATCCAGTAAACAACATCCCCCGGGAGAGGCTATAAACTGAAAAATAAAGAGGGACTTGATTACTGAGGAATGTAACAGACTGGAGTGCTTACATTGACCATACTGTGGTCCTAAAAGAATTCCTACTGAGAATGGGCTTAAGCGTTTTCTGCAGACTAGTGAGGACGCAGACCAGACTCACAGATGAGAATGCTTTTCTGTGTGAAACAGATTTTGCTTTTTAACAGTGAACTATCCAATTACTTTGGAATAACACAGGAGGGAAGAAATGGTACTGAGGCCATTTTCATTAAGACAGGACCTTTATTATGCGCTTTAATGAAAGAATCTGTTCTTGGGTGAATTTTTCAGACATTATCCCGTAGGTGAAACTCGCTTACATGCCGCAAATCCTTTCCAAACTACTTGTGGCACGCAGCTAATTACTTGGTGGCTGGATTTCATTTTCTGCTTTTCAGAGATTGAGATTTTGTAGCTTCATGAAGCCTAATGTATTATCCCTACTTCTATTACTGTGAAATGCCTTCCTCTATTGGTTTCCATCATGGCAAACCAGAGCAGCTATTTTCATTTCCAGACAATTATAAAAAAAATACAGAAGCTTCCTAGCCAAGGGTGGACTGATTCTTCTTCCATTTATGTAAGAGTTTACAAAACCCATGGGCTACCTTCTAGGCAGAGAAGTTTCCTGTTTATCATAGTTGTTAATGAAGTATTGGAACATCATATTACTGTGACTTGCTTCTGTTAACATGACTGGAAAAACAATTGCATAACGAATGAGACCCAAAGGCTGGAAGTGACTGCATCATATTCTTTTTCATACGAAATTAACACAGATGCAGTCCTATTTCCCTCTGCTACACTCTCTTAAATAGTTATCCCTGGTCTAGCCTAGTCCTACTCTCACTTTAACCTGATTCATTTATTGATGCAGTTGGCCAGCTTGAATGTATTGCAAAAAGCAAAAGGGATTAAAGGGCGTGCAAAGACAAAAAAAAAATAAAATCCAATTTTTACTTTGTTTAATGAAAAAGTAACCTTTATCCAGTATACTTTAAAAAAGTATGTAACATTTTTATTAGAAGCCTGACTGTATGCAGTGAAATTCTCCCTTCATTTACTGTTGTGGATCAGAATTGTGAAACTGTCCCTAACTGCTGGCAGGGAAACAATCATACTTATGAACAGCAGAGAGAGCCCCCACCTTACTTCCCAGCCATGCAGAACTCTAGTAGCTTTGTTTTTTTTCCCTGTTTTGAAAATTTATGACAATCCCTAAGAAGCCCAGACCACACTAAGCATGTGCATAGTCTTGGTCTTGCAAAGATGTATAACAAAGTTACAAGATGACAGCCCTTGTGACCAACTTTGAAAGCATAAATCATTTGCTTGATTAGGCTTGTGATGCAGTAAGTTCATGTTTATGTTTAGTATACAAAATACAGCATTTATAGCCTTATTCTATTTTAGACTTTCCTTGTTCTTTAAGATCTCAGCCTGGCAATTATAGGCCAGTAAGTTTGACACAGGAAAGGAGAGGAATCTATAGAAAAAAGAGCCCTAGAATGGTATCCACAGGGATCCACAGGGATCAAAAAGAAGGGGATGGCCTCGAAAAACATGGAAAAGATCAGTGGAAGAAGAAATTATAAAGATGGAATGAGATCAAGAGAATAGCAACAAATGGATCAGAATGGAGTCAGCACAGATGCCCTAGATCAAAATGGAGAGTCTGTGCGGATGTCCTGCTCAGGAGTTGAAGGAACAGATGAAGTTTGACATCTGTGGTGGGCAAATTATTTGTAAGCTTGTTAAGGGAAGACATTCAAATGTTTGCCCTAGTGAATGGCATTATGAGCAGCAATTAGCATAGCTTCATGAAGGATAGGTCATGTCAGACAAATTTGATTTGGTTTTTATGATGAGGTAAGTAAGATGCTGGACAGTGGCCAAAGCATTTGATATAGTGCCCCATAAATGATTGCTTTCTAAACAAAAAAAAGTCTAAGTATCCTTAATATATTGGTAATGAGTGCAGAGGACTAGTGATGGGTAAATTTATTCACCAGGCGCGAATTTGCGAAGAATTCCCGTTATTTGACGCCGGTGATTAAGTTCACGAAACGGCAGTGAAAATTCACCTAGTGGATATTCGCTGGCATAATTTTTCACCAATTCCCGAATTTCACTGGAAATTCGTGAATTTTTCGGCGAATCGAAATGGGATAGATTCACCCATCATTCACATGACTTAGTAGGAATGAAAGACCATGTGGGGCCATCTTCCTCTATACTGCTGACCAGATAAATGCTGGGCTTAGTGTGAATAGTTGTGGGTTTTCTGAAGGGGACCAAGCAGCCAAACTGAGTTCTCTAGTAGCTACCACGACTTCTGGACACATTTCCAAAGCTTCTGACATCCTTTCAGGTTCATGCATTGCTACTTCTGGAACATGCAATAATACTACATTTGCATATTAGTAAGCATGTCCCTCCTTGAATTTAAATTCAAGAGATTTGTCAACAGTGGTGTAACTAGGGCCAAGGGCTGCAAAAACTGCAACGCCCCCCCCCCAGTCTGCCCATCCTGAGATAAAGAAAGGGTTTCCACATTGATATCATACACACTTTATAGATATTCAATTACTTGGATACCAATTGTTCTTTAAACCAGCAGTTATCTGTTTATTTGCTGGATTTCTTTATAGGCTTTTAGTGCTACTCCAATTTTGTACATGATACAACCATTTTAATAGTTACTAGTAGTGATGGGCAAATTTATTCGGCAGGCGCGAATTTCGCCCATCACTAGTTACTAGTTAGGCACAAACAGGGCCAGGGGCACTCCACCATTGAGGGGGCCAGGATCGCCCCGAACAGGGCATTAGTAACAGCCAGCGGTAGTATTCAATAGCAAATGTCTGGTCAGCAGAGTTCAAGGTCCTCACAGTGGTGCTCCTCATAAGAGCACTCCATCTCTAAGGCGGAGATATTGAGTATCTATATTGGTAGGTGACACCCAGCATACTAACTGCTCTCCTTGTTGGAACTTCAAAACGGCCAAAAATTCACCTATGACAATTATGATGCCGTGACACCTGTGACAATTTTTTTTTTTACACTGATTTTCGACTTAATTCGCTGCAAATTCGCGCCTGCCTAATTTATTCTCCCATCATTAATTCCCAGTGAACAGACAAAGCAGCCTAGGGAACACAGAGCATGGGCAATACCGCTAACACCAAGACTAGTAGAATATGGATCTGCAGGGTACATCATTGACAACCTGATCCTTTGAGTTGTTCTTTAAGACAGGTAAGTCTTTCTTGGAGGGACACATACAGTATATATTTAAGATGGTAGGTGACTAAAATAAAGGTAATGAGAATTAAGCTAATTGCATTTTTTTTTTCTTTATTTAGATAAAACTGAGATACAGATACATGGTTTAGGGCAATCTGCCTCAACACATTCCACAAATGTGTTATCTTCTCTATAACATGCTAGCAACTGACAGTGTTGTCTATATACAACTAGCAACCGACACATTTAAGAAAAATATAACGTTTTATAGATTGTATCAAAGAATTTGTTTGATGCATACCATAAGCATGCGTTCTTGGTGGGGGTTTTTTTTATATATTTTTATGCCTGTGAGCTGTACTATGTCTAAAGTGTAATGGATGTAATGATGTCTCTTGACACAAAACAACTGCAACAAAGAGAAATGTTAGATGTGCGTGTACATTAATTCTCCTGGTCCAATCTATAAGCAGCTTCCTGTTCTGGAATTTTAGGATAAACAGAGGCAAAAGGTTTCACGCCATCATTTTTTTTATGCATTAGGGCTGAAAATAGACCCACATTTTCTACAGCTTGCTTTTACTGTAACGCTGTTTCCTGTGCCGTTCATCTAGGGCATTCGTTGTAATTAATCTCTGACATGTTATATATTGAAAAACATTAAAGCACAGTGTAGGGACTGTGGAAATTAGAATGGATCTCAGACGGTACATTATTTTAGGCATTTAAAAGACCTTCAGATTCTGTGGCCGAGTGGAAGTGATGTCAGAAATACAACTGACGACACAAGAAGAACGTACAGTAGAAACTTGTTGCAGAGGATATTGACATTGGCTAAGTAATTATATGTAAATATATTTTTATACAGGTATGGGACTGTAATACAGAATGCACAGGACCTAGATTTTTGTGATAACTGATCTTTCTCTAATTTGAATCTTCATACTTTAGGTTTACTAGAAAATCATGTAAACATTAAATAAACCCTGTTGTTAGTTGTTAGTTTCAATTACAGTTTTACTATTACAGAGAAAAAAGTAAGCTATGAAAGAATGTTTTTCCATAATTCAAAGCTTTCTGGACAATGGATCCCATACCTATAATATATATCTTTATAATTCATCAAAACTACAGACCTGTAAAATACATCCTTATACCAGTGCTTAGTGATGCCATCAGTTCTTATTGAGTTATATGTCCTGAAAAAGCAACTGCCCCTGCATCATCTTGGCTTTATATGGTTATGGATCACCTTTGCTACTACCAGTCTATTTTACAATAGAGGAGGCCATTATTCACTGTATATCTGCTAAATCTATAAACTAATGTATGAGTTTAACTTGCTCCTGAGCTTTGTTTTCAATTCTCTTTTTGAGGTCAGATTTCTGATAATGTGCATAGATGGAAAAGTGCTAAAGAGATAATTGATCGTAAGAGCTCAGCTACAGGAGTCACAGGGCACTTGGAATCTAAGCCAATATAAATTGTAATGCTATAGCTGGTTTGGCAAATAGTCAGGAACAAGGTGATAATCCCCCCCAAAAAATTAAGTTTTAAGAGAGCTTCCAGGATATTACTATGGAAAAAGGCAATACCAAATCACTTATCATACAATTAAAGTGTATAGTTATATTAGTAAGTTGGCCTTTGTCCAGGCTGTGCAAAGTCTGACAAGGAGGATGAAAAAACTGTGGGCTGCCGCATATCTCTCTACCAGTGGCTCTAGTTTACATTCTTTCAGGCTTCCTGTATGTTAGAGTCAGATAAGCCACTATGGTCTTCAGACTACCCTCCAACCTTATTTTCAAATTAGAGCCAGGAAGGGCCAAATAGAACAGCGCATGCGGCGCAAGGCTAAACATTTTTGTTTCCTTGTTTGTGTGAAAAAAAGGCACATGATTTTCAGTATTTGATTTGCTTCAGCCAGGCACTTGAAAACTCCCAAATCCAAATCCTGCTGAAAAAGGCCAAATACTGGGCATATCCCTGTAACATACGGTATTCAAAAACCCAGAACAAACTCTAAAGTCCTGGTCTCGGATCACACTTCTGAATATTACAACCACCTTTCACTTTGGGAGGAGCCCTCCACTTCTCGGATGCTGCCAGGTCTTAAATTGAGAGGACCAAGAGGGGAGTTCAGGGCAAGCAAGGGAACCGTAACATATACAACAGGGACGGGCAACAAGGAAGTGTGGTCAATGGACAGACTGGGTCAATACCAAACAGACAATGTGGTACCAAATCAGTAAGCAGAAGCGTAGTCGAGGCCAGGGTCAAACACACCAGTAGTGCAGTAGAGAATGGTGATCTGTGGGAATGGTCAGAAACAGGCAAGGGTCAGGACAGGCAGCAAACTAAAGGTGGCCATACATTGAGAGATCGATGTCGCCAAATGAGCGGATCTCTCCCCGATATGCCTACCTTGAGGTGGGCGATATCGGGATGATCCAATCGTGGGCCCTAGGGCTCAACAATCGGATCTCAATGCAGGGTATACGGGTGGTCGGATCGCAGGACTGCATCAACGGACAGATGCGGCCACAATCCGACGGGATTTTTATTCATGCCCGATCGACATCTGGCCGACTTTCTGCCAGATATCGATCGAAGTAGCCCATCAGAGGGCCCCATACGCGGGCCGATAATCTGCCGACTTGGTCTGTCAGAAGCTTTTATTGGCCCTTGTATGGCCAGCTTAAGGAAGGTTAGGGACAGGCAAATCAGGAAGGGTTAAACAAACTTGAATCTCTCTCCCAGGAACTAAATAGAGCTATGTTGGGGAGTGAGTTAGTGCAGAGTAGGGGGTTTTATAGCCAGGCTAATGGCTTACACAAAACCTGTTGGTCAGATTGGCAACAGGTAAAACAAGTCATGCCAACAGCCATTACAAGGATAGCAATAGGAGAGAACCAGGGCCTTAGCCATCTGCTCACTTAGAGCAGGGGAAATGCAGAACCAAATCCTGGATTAGGTGAATCCCTACAAATAATTCACTCTACCATTTATTGTAGAATTGTATTCTTGAGCCAATAAATGTATTTTTAAGCTGTAATATTGGTGTGGAGGTAGCTATCTCGGTGTTTTGTGCCTGATTCTGAGATTCTTGGGAAGGAGCCAGCACTTCAGGATGGAACAGCCTTGAGACAGCTGTTAATTCTCCCCTTCTCATTGTACTTCAATACCACCCAAGTTTTGCTCCTTACCTAGTGGTAGACACGAGAATAGCACCCAAGTAGGGAGAATTAGAGAGCACTTTTAGCAAACAAATCCTTCAGTAGAGGTGTCAAGTAGCTGCTATCTGGTTAGACGCCTATTGTTCTGTCGATGAGATACTGGGGGTAGAGGTGATATCACTCCAACTTGCAGTAAAGAGTGACTATGGTTATCAGAGCACAAGTCACCTGACTGAGGGCACCTGGGAAATAGACATAGACATGTCTAGCCCCAAACCAAATTTCTAAATTAAATATTAAAAAATCTGTTTACTATTTTAAAAAACATATTCCAATGCAGAAGTCTACTGGAGCACCCCTATTAACAGTTGTAAAAAAAAAAAAAAAGTTCACGTAAAAGTCAATGGGAGCTGTCTATGACAAATTTAAATAATTATTTCAATGCAATTTTTTTTCACATCTTTCAACCCATAGAGAACAAAATCAAGGTATTCAAGTTATATTCACAATTTTATTCAACATAGATTTATTTGGATTTTTTAATAAACAAGCATACTTTTTTTTTTTTTTTTAATGAAAGTTAATACCTTTTATTTCCATTCTATTCCTCCATTGTCTCTTTTTTAGTCTGAAATGTAAAATGTTATCTGGTTACTGGTAGAGTGAAGCCTGTCAAGCCATTTTTCTGTTAAGACCATCCTCATACTCATCTAATCGTTTGCTTTTTACACCCCTGACTGGTTGCTAGAGCATTTTGTAAACTGAATAATAAATCACTTGGCCGGGTCTTGTAACTAACAGCAACCACAAAGAAAGTTGACCATTGGGCAAGGCAACCCCTTTTTGATTTTGCAGAGACTTGTTCCCTGTAGAGCTCATCAAGATCAGCAGTGATATTTCCCACTTCATTTACATGATTCATTTCACCATGACTGATACAAGGAACAAAGGTTTATTTCCTTAGAGCCTCCAAGTAATGGTGTTTGATAACTCTTGACCCTTTAGCCAGATCTATGGCAGTTTAGCCCTAATGATAGCTGTTAAAGTTATTCCCTAGGAGACAATAG
>CM044445.1:105314422-105327824 GCA_024363595.1 Xenopus borealis
TATTATTCCACTGCTACTATAGACACCATCTCTCCCTACTATACCTGCTATCCCACAGTCCCTTTGCAGAGAATTTTATCCCACTTCTACTATAGGCACCAGCTCTTCGACCTATAGGCACCATCCCTCTCTATTATACCAGCTCAAAACTAGGCAAGAAATATGAATGCAGAATTGCAGTCTTTAAAATGGCATATAAAATGCACTTGTTCCTAAGAGAATAGATCTCAACTATCTTAACTCTATGCTGGTTGCACCTACTGCTTATTGTGCATGAGGCACAAGGCAAAATAAAAACTCAGGCTTATGGAATTCATGCACCTGAGATATGCCTTGACCTGGCAGTAAGGAAAGGACTCCCTTCACATTTGTGCCAGTTGGATTGTATATAACCGAAGGCTATCTAAGTACCTCCATTATCTGGTGAAAATTTTTTCCTGAATTTGGGAACAGATTTTGATTGTGGGTAACTAAAGAAATTGTGCCAATAGTTTGCACTTTGTTTCCATGACATTCTATAGGGGGAAGTTTAATTATGGCACTTAGTAGACACCCACAGTTTGACAATGACTCAATAATAACAACTGTAGATGTTCTCTCTGCAACACCACCTAACCAGAAAGTGAACTAGCTAATAAGGAGATTCTCATAACTAAGCACGAGTATTGTGATAGCAAGTTGACTTTTTATCCATCGGTGTATGTAGGAAAAGTACTAAAAGTATTGTGCCTAAATGGCCAAATTCTACTTTTCAGCTCATAAATCTAAGCCTGAACTCTTTAAATGTCGCACCAACTTCATGAATGTTTCAGAATGATGAATGCAAATGCGCTGTGAAAGCAATAACCCAGCCAAAGAAATAGCATACATGTATCAAGTCTAATAATGATTATCCAATTATGTTCTTATTATTACCCAGAAAGGGTTTATGTAAATAATAAGCATCTTCATGGCCTATTATTGAGTTAAAGGCACAAGCTTTTCTATATCTTTTGAGGTCAATATCAATTAAATAAGTAGGTGTTTTGTAAGAACCATCACAGGCAATACAAATGGAAAAACTTACATGGAAAAGGAATATATGAATCTAAACAAATGCATCAACAATCTACAACACCTACTCACATCTGTTTTTGGATAGTCCAAGTCAGGAGACCTACTTCTATGGGCCACTGTTTTGAACCTTAGACATTCACTGTGACAAACTGTAGCCTTTGCTGGAGTTAAATAACAGTAATGATAAGTCTTGCCAATTCTATCACATGTAATTTATAGGTAAAGCTTTATTATGAGCACCATAGAGTATTTCTGGAGCTAGCCCAATTTCTATTGCTCTTCATCTTTCAGACAGCTTTGCTCCTTTTCCCCCTTCTACTTAATGGTAAATTCTGCATACTTTAAACAACTACTGTTGTTTAACCATGATCCCATATAAAAAATACCACAAAAAGATATACGAAAAGTCTGTATGGTTTTGATCCAGAGGTTGTAAGTTATGACTGATAAAGATAGGTAGACATTCAAAGTGACCAAATGTGGCTGATATCAAAGGAGGGGCATCTTCAGCAAAAAAGGGGCATATCTTCAGCAATCTGCAAGCTAGCACTATATGGTATTGGATCTGTTATCCAGAGTGCTTGGGACAGGGGGATAATAGAGCCTTCCATAATTTGGATCTTTATACCTCTAGTCTACTAAAAATCATTTAAACATTAAAAAAACCAAACAGGCTGGTTTTGCTTCTAGTGAAGATTAATTATATCTTAGTTTGAATCAAGTACAAGGTACTATTTTATTATTACAGAGAAAAAGGAAATGATTTTTAAAAATTGATAAAATGGAGCTCATGGGAGACGTAATTCAGAGTTGTCTGGCTAATGGGTGCTAGCTTAACAGAAATGCCTTAGTTTGTCTTCGTATATATAAAAGTATTGCGTCATATCCTTTGATTGGCTTGTCTGAAATATATATACAGGTATAGGACCTGTTATCCAGAATGCTCGGATGGTTTTTCGGATAATGGAAGAAGAATCGGATCCGCACACACATGCTCTTGCAGTTGGGGGGACTCCCCTTTTATTTTCACCAAAGATTCAGTTTCAACGTTTCAGGGGGAACAATCCTCCCTTCATTTCGGATAATGGATATTACAGTAATTTTGATCTTCATACCTTAAGTCTACTAGCATGAATTAAACCCTATAGGCTGGTTTACTTTCCAATACGGATTGCTTATATCTTAGTTGGGATCAAGTACAAGGTACTGTTTTATTATTACAGAATAAAATAAAAGGAAATCATTTTTAAACATTTGGATTATATGGATATAATTGAGTCTATGGGAAATTTGGAGCTTTCGGGATAATGGATAATCTGGATAACAGATCCCATACCAGATCCCATCTCTAGAGTTCATTTTGACCAGGTCAGATGTGCCACAAGACAGCAGGCTATAAAGTCACTGTACTGCCCTATAGCTGTGGGCAACATGGTACATCTGTGTGCCATGCAGAATAGGAACCTATTCATGATGATGCATTATTTTTCTCATGAATGTCAAAAAAAGTGAACAATTCCAAAAAACAGCTTCTTTCATAAAACAGCAGTGTGGAATTCACTGCCGGTTCATGTTGTGCACAATTCATTCCAGGTTCCACAAACACTCACTCTCCAGCTGAAATAGCGCTCTTGCCTACTGGAAGAGAGTTTTTGGAACTTTAATTCAGCACTGCTATAAGTTTGCTACTACAGAACAGAAATAAAGAGTGGGACTTACAAATGGATGGCCTGGAAGTTCCAATCAATAATAGAGGACATATAAGTTCTGGCCACAATAAACTCATGCAACACTGTACTTTGCAAAGAAGTTGCTGACTATCTAATCATGGCAATTGTAGCCCAACAACAGTTATAGAATCAGAGATGGGCTCCAGTAGATAAACAGAACTAGTAAGGGGGTTACTGCCTGGTTTGATTCAAAAATATGTTTTGTTCGAAATATGTCATTGTGAATACACTAAGATGCATGTATTATACTTTATGCAATGATCACAAGACAATGTTATACTTACAACTGTAATGGAAATGTTAAAACAAAAATAAAGAATATATTAAAAAAAAATATGTTTTGTTTGTCATAGAAAGGGAACGTTGCATAAATCTACAAAAGATTCCAAAAAGAATTGTTTAATGGTAAGCAGCCAGGATGTCATGCTTGTAAAACTACTTTGTATAGATGGCAAACATATGCTTCTCCGCTGGATAGAATGGAGCAGGTTTCAAGCAGCGGTAGAGAAAGCCATAGGGATGACACAAAGAAAATTGAGGCGCTAAGCAGCCAACAGTCTCCTCGGAGGACTGGCAAAGGCACATACACCTCATTGGACTAACCTCCATGCAAACAGTAGAACCTCTATTTTACATTATATAAAATACGGGAAAATGTAAAATCAGGGAAATGTGTTAAAGTAACTTTTTCTTCAAGTAGTGAAAGGATATAAGCACAGGAGTCCATTTTACGTTGAGATACAGGTATGGGACACGTTATCCGGAAACCCGTTATCCAGAATGCGTCGAATTATGGAAAAGGCCATCTCCCATAGACACCAATTTATCCAAATAATCCAATTTTTTTTTTATTATTTTCTTTATCTCTGTAATAATAAAACAGTATTTTGTACTGGATCCAAATTAAGATATAATGAATCCTTATTGGAAGCAAAACCAGCCTATTGGGTTTATTTAATATTTACATGATTTTCTAGTAGACTTATGGTATGAAGATCATAATTACAGAAAGATCCATTTGTTTTTTAAAACTCTTTATTTCACAAATAATAACATTCAGTTTGTGGGTACATCAGGACAACGTTTGATGTGAAATCCGGGAAAACAATACTTAAAAATCAGGGAAATGCACCCATTGAAATACATTATAAATTGGCGGAATCACAAATAAAAAATGTCAAATGCAGGAAAAAATTAAAAATAGGGTATTTAAAATTGAGGTTTCAAGATAAGGTCACTGAATGAGGCCGAAATATAAAGGTGTCCAACTAGCAACACCCAAAACACACACAAATTAATAAATATAAAGTAGTCCCAACACTCCACTGCTTTTTTTGGAGACTTGTCTCTTCACGGTTTGATAATTTAGGCTAAAATGAAATCCTACATTAGTGAGACCCATGAAATGAAGGATTGGGTGTAATAGCTTAGGGAAATTCACACAGTCCAATTTGCACTTCAATAGACATAGTGCCTGGATCGACATATTTTTCTTTTCTGTTACCTTTTATCTCTGAGAGCTATACCTCAGTCCTGTGGTTTGTTACATAGACTTGTGTCACTTCAGGCAAGACTGCCCCTTTAAAACTGCGATGGAGGGTTTCTTTAGGGACAAAGGCCTGCTCTCCTGCAATCATATTACTTGGATTCCTTTGTCCATAGGGAAACCTTGCCTAGCGGTGTTCTGTCAGTGAGGGCCATTGTTCTGGGTAGGCCTCACATTCCAGACATTCCGCTGACCCTCCCCTACCAGCCTCCTTTAGAAAGACTTAAAGACAATAATTGAAAAGCAATTTCAGAAAAATGCACCAAGCATACAAAAGTGGGGAGAGTGCATTAAGACTGAGGGGTAGCAGCAGTTCACTGCCAGCTATATAGGCCATACGTTTGTTTCCAGTAACTCTGCTTTTGGAAATATTCTGGGCAATGTTTGGGTTGCTCATTAATGGAGAAAACAAAATCCTAAACACACAGATAAATACATAACATAATTTTATTTTTGGTGGCAAGTTTGTTGCCTTTACAAGATGCCCATCGTGGAACATGTTATACTAAGATCAACTGATATGGGTGGAGTTGCAGAGTTTGTGCAGGGATTACAGGTTAATTCCAGATAGGACCCTATCTGCAAGGAATTTATATGTTCTCCACATATATGTCTGGATTTTCTCCCACACTACAAATACATACAGATTGAACATGGTTTATTATGGCAAATGCATGTAAGTGCTACAGCCAGACAAGTGGAGCTACCATTGGGGCATTGCTGTGCTAAAAGATTCTGGATAAGGGACAGGTCAACATATGTTCAGAAATAAATAAAAGACAACCTTTGGGTGAAAAGGCCACAGAAAGAGCTTGAGACCAATATGAGTCATCTGTCAGGCAATGTCCCTGCAACCCCCTAAAAGGCCACCCCTTTCATTGCAGAAATCTTTGGTAGCAAAAAGCTTGCAAACTAAGGTAGACAATGTCATGAAATTAGTTAATACACACAATACATAAGAGTAATGAATAATCTGTAACATATATCCTTATGAATAGTGCTTAGTGATTTTATCGGCTTTTAGTGATGTCACTTGTGTTCCATTTATAAATTATTCATTATACTTTGCTGCTTTAATATGGGGACATTCAACTCGGAACTCTGTGTTTCTATATATCGGTAACCTTGTTATGAGCTAAAGGGGCCCAGCCTGAAGACCAGTTAGGATGAGTTTTGGGGTGAGTCCTTATTTGTGCCCTGGGTACCCCTGGAACTATAGCAGGGTGACTGCTACACCAATCTTAAAACACCAGGACTTTAGTCTTTCTGTTGACATGGCCATGGAACTCCTCGATGATTTCTAATATCCTATTTTACAGTAAGGGGGACATTATTCTCTACGGAAAAACCCAAGAAGCTGGCACAGTCGTTGTTTGTTCTATTCACTGTTCTGATAGAAAACAGTTGTGTTCCTGAACAAAAATAGTTTTGGTGAACAAAAGAAGTGATAACATAAAGGACTACCTACAGTAGCAGAAATGAAGAATCACATGTGAGAGATGGAACAGAAGCTTTTGCATATTCGTGTCCTTTTCCTGCACTCTGAGCTGTCAAATGTGTGTATCTGTGATCTTTTTTTCAACTTTTAACTGTGCACTTCAACAAAAAGTAAATTAGCCATTGCTGGATGGCACCTGGAAAACATAAATCTCTACAAAATGTGCATGCATTTGATCTCTGGTTTATATTCCAACTATAATGATGTACACCCTCCTGACACAATCAACTTCTTTGTATCTGCTCAATGCAGGGTCAATTCTAGACCAGAGAGGCCCAAACCTACTTGTTACTAGGTTACCAATAACTGCATAGATCAGCAAACCATTATATAACATGGGCATACTTTGCACCATTCCAGTAACCCACAGCAACCAGTGAATAGGTAGCTTTCATTCTGAGCAACCAAGGTAAACATCTCAAGGCTTTTTATGGAATTACTCTTCATACTTGAAAAAAAAAAAGAGTACAAACTCTTATATTCTTTTCATTTTTAGCCTCCTTGAACAAAAAATTTCTTTTTCTACATCAACTAGGGCAAACGTTGGCAAGGACACTACAACAGCTGCCCAGACCCATTTTAATTTTAAATGCATAGCTTGATTGGCACATTGGCTTGGCACAATTCTACTCAGGTGCAATGTGCACCCAACAACTCACTTACCTCCCTCAAGGTTAGAAAACGAAATCTATGAGTGGACTGGAGGAAGCAAGTTGGTTGGTTGGGTGTATAAGACTATACACTTTAGACTTTGCACTAGGTGACCTTCATAACTTCTTGTTATTGTTGCTGAGATTATATATGATGTTTTATATGATATATAATACCCTAAGGTGTATTTTTAAGGAGAAAATCTGTCCATACTGAGGAACAGAATACCTGATATCCAGGGGCCGATTTACGAAATTCACGTGAAATGATTGAAGTTCGATTGAATTCTATCGAATACCGATTGTACGAATTTTTCATGAAGTGAATTTTGGCCTCTTCGATCATCAAAGATTGACCGGTATCCGATCGTACGAATTCATTGAGAAATCGGATATCGAGCAAAATGATAGCCTAAAACAATTTGATAAGGATTCGATAGTCGAATACTTACCGAATTGCGAATTTGGTCGAGCTAATTATGGGGAATAATAGTAAATTTGCCCCCCCCCCAGTGTATATTGCTGACTATTATGCACAGATAACCTTCAAGCCAATTGAGGCAGGGCATAGCAAGACTTTTATGGGCAGGTTGGTCATGAGCTTTGCCCTTCTACTCGTGGGTCAACCCACAGGTTTTTCTTTCCCCCTGAATCATATCTTCTTAGCTCTAAAAATCATGTATTTTACTAAATACTTTTTATTGTGTTAAGGGTAAAAAACACTAATACAAAACTTCACCATCTAAAAGCTAGCAAGGTCATGTAGAAGTCAATGGGAGATGTCTTTTATCAGTTGTAGAACCTTTCTTTGCTTTGAGCTTTTAGAAGTTTTTTTTATTTATAATTGCATGCAAATTCTTACAAAAACAATGATCTTGAGGTTTTCATATTACTATTAGGACTCATTCAGATATTTTATTCATTCTCACTTTTTATTTTAGGATCTTTTAATGAATAACTTGACATTGGTGATTTTTAAGTGAGTTTAAAAAAGAAAATACTAAAATACTAAAACAACACACAAAAGAATTTTGATAAATGGGCCTCCAACTGTTGCTGAAAAGGAAATTAGAGGCTATTGGTAACATTACTGGTATAACTTATATTTAACATTACTTGGAGAGCAGAGCTCAGCAATATCTAATTAAACTACTGCATAGAAATACTTACTGTATAAAATAGGAATGCACCAAATACACTATTTTGGATTTGGCCGTACCCCTAAATCCTTTGCGAAAGATTCGGCTGAATCCCAAACCGAATCTGAATCCTAATTTTTCCCTCCCTGACCCTAATTTGTATATCTAAATGCATACATGCAAACCCTGTATTCAGTGCATCCCTAATATACAGTAAATGTATAGAAACCTTTATCCTGAAACTCATTTTGCAGAAAAACCCAAATCATGGGAAGACCATCTCCCATAGACTCCATTGTAATCAAATAATTCAATTTGTTTTTTAATTATTTAATTTTTCCCTGTAATAATAAAACAGTACCTTGTTCTTGATCCCAATTAAGATAGAATTGATACTTATTGAATGCAGAACAATTCTAATGGGTTTATTTAATGTTTAATTTTTTTTTTTGGCAGATTTAAGGGTTTAAGATTTATGGGGATCCAAATTATGAAAAGATTACTCATGCAGAAAAACCCCAGGTCCCAAGAATTCTGGATAACAGGTCACATAACTGCATTGACATCAAAAGATGGAAAACTGGTTCCTTGAAATGTGCATTGTAAACCCCAGCCATACACTAATTTACATTTTTCTACCCAGATTTCACAATGAATACTGCGTTGGCGATCCTTTAACAGCAGATTTTTATTTAATACAACATTCTTAATAGGCCACTAAACAGTAACACATAATTCTTGGGGTGCTATTGCATCCAAGATAAATTTTAATACAGGCAGGATTAAGAGGCACAATGAAGTTAAGCAGAAACTATGCAGAGACTGACAGAGGAATAAACAGCGTCCAGAGTTAATAAAATGCATATGCGATTCTTGGAAGACAAAAAGAATCGTTTGTCTGCAGGAAAAAAAATGTACCAGTGGCCTTGGCTATAAAATGAAAATATTATATAGTGCAGCGTGCCAGATTGGAATGCTTTGCTGATATACATACAAAGCAGATTGCTTGTGTGGATTGTCAAGTGTCAGACTAGATAAAAAATGATAATAAAAAAGTATAATAACTTTAATGGTGTTTAAGTATTTTTATTTTTTTCTGGTCTGATGTGTGCCCCCTCCCTTTGGGACGGGGTTGTGGTGGCCCATAGCTCTGACAGACAAGAGGTCCTGATATCTAAATAACTGCATCACAGTCCAGGACACTGCCTACAAATCTTCATAAGATATTCATAGTGGAACTGGCACAAACCCAACTACGCTCCAAATTCTTAATACAATTAAAAGTATATTTTATTTAGCAAAAATGATTCTCAAATGATGTAGCCTTACACATTTCGTGTACACTTAGGGGCAGATTTACTAATGGTCGAATTTAGAATATAAAAAAATTTGAAATTCGACCATGGGAATCGTGGGGAAGTAAAATCCTTCAAATTCGACTATCGAATTCTACCGCAATTCGATCGAATATAAAAAATTAGATTGATCGATTTGAATATTCAAATCGATCGATTGAATATTGATTGAACATGAAGCTAAATGGATTTTCTATCCAGACAATCATTAGGAATAATGTTTCCTGTTTTTCTATAATTATAACTGATTATAACACAAAAGTTGTCACCTATACACTTTGTTATCTTTACTATTATTTTTTTGTACAAAAATATCTCTCAAATGTAAAAACATTTATAAATCCTTTAGAATTTGTACCTGTATGTATAACCTTGGATAGTCTAACTTCATTTACATCAACTTCAGTGACTGGCTGTCACTGTCAACATTTGGAAAAATATGGTGTGCCAGGCCACCTACGGACATTACCACATCAGCTGGGATTCCCTCTGACGCAGTAAATATTTTCCCAACATAGCTATACTGCTGTGGAACTGCTGATGGACTTGAGGGTAGGTCCTGACAAGCAATGGACGATATCACCACCATACTTCCTACTGCAGCCCACCACCACCATACCTGGAATTCAAACACTGCTCGTCTACATATGTCATTTGATCACCCAAGTTGTTCTGGACCAACGGTAGTCTACATTTCTAAAATAAGTGTGCTGAAATGGTGATATAGGTAGTGACAGGTCAAGTGCGGCTCCATGATAAGAAAGGCTTAGATACATGTCTACAATAGTCGCAACCTGGGCATTCCTTCAGAAAACACTCCTTTAGAGCTTACAAATATTCCATTGATTAAGATGTAATTCCTGTTTTAAATAATAAAGAATTACTGTATATGCTCTCTTCAAAATTAAGATGTTCTCCATAGACAGTTGAGACCATGACCACAAAGGTTAGCTAGGCAGTAGGACAATGTGGGTACATAGGACTCACTGACTTAGGATCTTTTATATATAAAATAACTTGGGCTCCTATAATATAATTGATACTTATACACTATCCTAATTGGGGGAACATTTATAGATGTAGAGGACTATGGCTGATACAAAGTTCAATGTTAAGTGTGTGCAGTTGTGTGTGTCTTTCCTACATTAAACTGAATATCTGGGAACTATGTAGCACCTCTGCCACCAACTAAAAACTTGTAGTATTTCCCCTTTCTTTAAAAAACTTTTGGCTATGCATTTTGGTATCTCTATGTAAAAATGTATTCTGAAGGCCTAAATTATTTGTTAATATGTAATATTTACAACCAAGCAATCACCAAAACAAAAGAGACTAACTTGTTGCATTCTGTGGTTCAACCCCCCATGTTTAGAGCATTGCTAAGGTGTTTGATGAACAGTTGCCATGGTTTCTGGTAGTTAGGCCTGGAAAGCAGAAGGATAACAGTAAGCTCCAATACATCTTTATGAGCTCTTAAAACTACTGTTACGAGACAACTTTGTATAAACAGAAAGTATTCCCGAAAACCTCAGCCTTGATTAACTAAAAATAATGTAGTCAGTTTCTCTTGCTCAGCAATAGATGTTAGTTCATGGGGAATATACAGCTATGGGGGCGTCATGCATTATTACTCTGTAAATACATTTTTAAAAGCCTAAATATTTACTGTGGCATGCTGGTTATATACCAGTAGAAGAAAAATGTGTAGGGGGACTGTTTGTGTTTTCTACATACCTGTCTCTTGTCCTTGTTGTTTGGGTTGTATAGACTCCAATTTATTGGACTGATAAAGTTGCCACCAAAAATTTGTGAATTTCTGCTGTTTTGCAAAATAGAATGGGACAGATTCCCTCATCACTACATGGTGGTGTTTTACAGGAAACAATGTGTTAAAGACATCTTCACAATTTATTGAATATGTTTTAATCTTCTGGATTTTTTTCCCTGCATGCACAAACTGTCTAAGGGCTCTTCCAGACGAGGAGATTGCGGGGAGATTTGTTGCCTGCGACAAATCGCCACATATTGGGGCAACAAATCTCCCTGAATCTCTTCCCCCAGTCTTGCGCCCGCTAAAGTTAAAGTCGCCTGCGACTATTCACACGCGGCGCGGCGCATTCGAAAATCTCTCGCAAATGCATTTGCGATATATGGACAAACAATCCCTGTTTTGTTTAAAGGGTAATGCATTTTTAGTAGCTGTATGTACAAGATTTCTCAATGTCTTGAATATATTGATAATGGGTTGAGTGCAGAAGACCTCTTGCATTTGTATATGCTCCCTGTGTGCCATACTTTGCCTGTCCTATGCTCCCTGTGAATGCCATATTCTTCCTGCCTTATGCTCCGTGTTTGTGTGTCATACTTTACCTGCCCTATGCTCCCTGTGTGCATTATGCTCTATGGGTGTACCCACGCTACCGGTGAGATGTGAACCTGGTTAGGTTTGTTCTGAGGGGTTTTATAGAATTTGGAAATGGTTGTTAGGAGCCCCTAAAATATTTAATCCTATGCTGGAGGGTGCTGTTTTATGCACAGGGGAGGAGGCATATGGATATGTTTTACGTTTTAATTTTTTCACATATGAGTGATATCTCTGTAGTGAGCACCAACCATTTGGTTTTTTGGTGTTCTACCACCATTAATGTGAATATGGTATTAAAAGTTTAAAAACAAGGAGTGGTCAACACTGGCTTCCATTGGCCCTCCACCATATAGGCCAGAAAATTCCAGTTCTCAGTACCACAGAAGTTGGACAGAAATGATTTAGAGCAAAGGTTCACAAACCTTGGGACTACTACTCCAATAGGACCTTAAAAGGGATGTTCATCTTCAAAATCCTGTTTTGTTTTCAGATAGTTCATCAAAATTTATAAGCGTGTACATTTGGTACAATATTTATATAGGCTAGATCCAAACAGAAGGAGCCCATAGGTTCTCTGAAAAGATTCTTTAGGATACTTTTGTAAAAATTACCACTTGCTTCACTTACTCTTAAAATCAACTGAAACCTTTCTGACTTATCCTCATACTACAGGTATGGTATCCCATCATCCTGAAAGCTCCGAATTACGGAATGCCTGTCTCCCATAGACTAAATTTTATCCAAATAATTCAAATTTTTAATACTAAAACAGTTCCTTGTACTTGTTCCAAACTAAGATATAATTATTCTTTAGAGGGATCAAAACCAGGGGAAAATTGTTTTTTTTTTCAAAATGCATCAGTTAATATTGCTGCTCTAGTAGACTTCTGCATTGAAATCCATTTCTAAAAAGAGCAAACAGATTTATTTTATATTTAATTTTGAAATCTGACATGAGGCTAGACATATTGTCAATTTCCCAGCTGACTCAGTCATGTGTCATGTGACTTGTACTCTGATAAACTTCAATCACTCTTTACTGCTGTACTGCAAGTTGGAGTGATATCACCCCCTCCCTTTCCCCCACCCAGCAGCCTAACAACAGAACAATGGGAAGGTAACCAGATAACAGCTCTTTAACACAAGATAACAGCTGCCTGGTATAAGAACAGCACTCAATAGTAAAAACCCATGTCCCACTTCGTACTATTCAGTTATATTGAGAAGGAAAAACAACAACTACATGAATTAGTTTTTGTAGTTTCATTAGCGATGAACTCTTGTCATGTAATGCAGTTACATTATTTTCTTAGGCTTTGTTTTTGTATATTTTTCCCATAAATTCTGTCATACAATGGTTTGAGTTCTTACACGGGAGGATAAACAAATCAAATTTAAAAAGAAAAATCTCTTCCATATAAAATACAACATGCTTGCCAAAAAGAATTTATTTTTAGCTGTCAGATGAACAGATACAAACATTTAATAGTAAATGAAAATATTTTCACTTTATGGTATCACTGGTCTTAATGTGAAAAAAGATCAAACCCTCCAGTTAAAGAGAGCTAGGATTTTCCCACAAGCGCAAACAAGGGATTAACTGCGTTCCATAGATTTCAATGTCCCTTTATCTTGAGGTTTCCTATGTTCTCCTATCCCAGACAAGAACGTTGAGGGATTTTGTGCAAGATTTGCTTAGCAGATTAAAAAGCATGCAATGTTTAGATACAGGCATATGTAGATATAGACATCAATCCGAGCTATACAATGCCATCTGAACCAGAGAAAAATAAAAATATAAACATTTGTCAACATGCCTTTATATTTCAAAATATTGCAAGTCCACACCACTTTCATGTGTGTACAAATATGAGTTAGCCATCTTTCCACGTTATATGGATGCTTAATTCTTATTCATGTTGAATACGGGTGAATAGGGTCTCAACTAGAAGTTCCAAGGAGGATGCAGATGGATTTGACTAAATTGAACAGCAAAATGGCAAATAGTTACATACTTAAATTGGGTTGAAAAAAGACCGAGTCCATCAAGTTCAACCCCTCCA
>CM044445.1:105336661-105350290 GCA_024363595.1 Xenopus borealis
TTTGGGCCTTGATGCCTGCTGTGCCAGAAATAAATGCATTTGTTCCATCTGGTGCCCAGCGAGTTAGAGTCACAGTGAGGTACAAGAATCCTGCTCCAGGACTAAGTACTAAGCCCTTTGTGCTCTATTCTTACACAACTGTGCTGTGTACATTAAGGATTTGATCACAGAGACTACATCACAGACACTATCAGCCACAGACTTTGTATGGGACAGGTGTAGCAGACACAAAACAACAGGGGGTTGCAAGGACTCTGTACAAAATATAGATGATGTTAGGTATCATTGCACATTTAGGGCTCATTTACAGTAGTCAGTTTTGTTCAATGGCTCATTCAGTACCATGACTTTTACAGCCCCCCCATGTCGATTTGTGTGCTATTCCTACTTGCATGCATGGACACAAGGTACAATAACAACTTAACACCTGCCTTGAGCAGGAGGTCAATACAGGTCTCCCTTTGTAAGTTGAGGCTACAGGCCACAGTTGAGCTACCGACTAGTTGCCATAAACCTTTGCTCTTCCTGAAAATAGTTTGCACCAGTTTGTGGTTGAAGCAATGACACTGATTTTTTTTTTTTTAGCCCCTTTAGTAAATGAACCGTTAAAGATGTGAACGCAGATGGTACGAGCAGAGGATCCTTAGTACATAAACCGAGTGGATTTAAGGGCTTATGATTTTCTTTCAGCAATGCATAAATGTACAAGATTTAAAGTTCAGCCAAAATACATGTGAAAAATGAACTTTTAAGTCCCCCTTGAGCTGGAATAAACAACCAGCACCCCCCCCCTGGAAGGCTAGATTAGGGGAGAGTCAACAACAAACATAATTAAAGGAATGTTGTGGGAATTTCAATCAATTCTTTTGAGACAAATGGCTCTGAATAGACATTGAGGGGAAAAAAGTGCCTAGCAGTTGCCAAAGTTAAAGTGTGTTTTACACGCCTGGGCGCCCTGCTACAGACTGGACCTGACAGGGGGAGTAGAACCATGTTAAAGAGCAGCCAAACAGAAGGGGGGAAGGGAAAGAGAGAACAGGCAGCAATGGGATATAGGAGTCTCATTTACATGGTAATTGCCAAACCATGGTAAGATCCTGTGCCAACGGCGCGCACATTAAAAAACATCTGACATGCGTTGTTCCATTGTCAAAGTGCTGACTCTGACATTTCTTTTATGCCTTCTTGATGCAACAATATAGCATTCCTGTTATTATTAGCAGGGAATTTTAACAGCCTTGCACTGACAGTAATTATGTTGCACTCACAAAACAAAAGTCCTGCATCCCAAATAAATCATTCGCCTCTGCTCTGTTCCAACTCTTTTGCTGGCTGGATTTCATGGTCTGGTAACTCTGTGTGACCCCTCTTGCACTTTTCTTCTGAAACCGCCTAAGAACCAGTTGCAAAATGAAAAACGATGCCTAAGTCCTTTTTTTTGGGGGGGGGATTTAAAGGCATAGACGGATAAGGATTTCATCATGGTTTAACCTTTTGGGCAGCAGGACAGGCCAGGGGCAGGGTCAGAGAAGAGGCAGAGAAAGGATAAACTGAGATGTATTTATACAATGTCACATTTTACTTATGGAAAAAGTATGTTTTTTTGTCATTACAAAACAAGATTGTCTGGCTTCTTTTAGCAGGATTTTTACTCCTTCCATCAGGTCTAATCTGTAGCAGGGTACCAAAGCATGAAAAGGGATATATATATATATACGGCGCTACGAAATAAGTTGGCGCTATAGAAATGCATGTTAATAATAATAATATATCTCAAACGCACAAATAATAAATACTGACAGAAACAGGAAGTAAAGGTGATCATGCTTACAATCCAAAAGGAGAACTTACAATCTAAAAAAAAAAAGAAAGCATAAGTAATAATTACAAGTAGTTGTATTTCATCAGACAGGAATCAGTCAGAAGCTGTTATAGGGGAAATAAGCACCGCTAAACATCCATATAAAATTGTATCCTATAAATATTTTAATAGATTTATAATAATTTCTATCATTTTATAATTTTTTTTTCTTACTGCCATATTTGAATGCTAAACTATTAATTAGTGATTTCCTCAAACAAAGTCGTTTCCTGGATAAAGCCAAAATTGTTCAACATCTTTCCCCTGTGTATGTGCTTTCTTTCCGTAGAGGTCACACCAGCAGATCAATAGTAATACTTGAAACAACGAAGAAGAGGATGGAGCAGACAAACTACAGACTCTCCTGCTGATGACTTTATTTTATCACAAAGTAGCTTCCTGCTGCAAACAAGGAGTTTCAAAAAAGGCGTTTAGTTGAGGCAGTGCACTAATAAACCATTTAAAACTGTAATTGCTTTCAATGCAAGGACCTGCTCCCCAGTCACGAAACTCACCTCCAGCCTACACTTCCCCTCTGTCCCCCCATCCCACATACCTCTCACCTTACTTGACTTGGAGCTGTCCTAGGATGTTAGGGTCCATGAGGACCGGGGCCCATCTAGTTTCCCTCGGTTTCCTACAGCCCAGTCTGATCCTGGTAATAAACTCTCTCTGCATCTTAAGATTCTTCTAATCCAGTGGTTCTCAACCTGGGGGTCGGGACCCTTTTACAGGGGTCACCTAAGGGGTGTCCAAACTACAAAACCATTGTTCAGACAGGGTGGGTTAAAAAATAGTGTTGCGTTGGCCATTTGTTATTAAGGAAATGCACAGTAGCTGACAATTTCAGTGCTATCTGCTGCTTCCGGGTAGTAAGAGAGAGTACTTCAAGCCAAGTAGAGGGAGCTGAAGACTGAATGCAACGTCTCCCGATGGACTCCCTCTGATTGGTGGTTTTTTTGCTTTTTTTTCTTATGCCACACTCCTCCATATTTACATTACGATTCGTAACAGTAGCAAAATTACAGTTATGAAGTAGTAATGAAAATGATTTTATGGTTGGGGGTCAACACAACATGAGGAACTGTATTAATGGGTCATGGCATTAGGAAGGCTGAGAACCACAAATGCAAGCCCTTATGTTCTCAAGCATAAACAACCCTGACTTTGGCCAGCCTTTTCTCATAACTAAGACCTTCCATTAATTACTAATTACCCGTGTATGGTGTATTGGGAGTTGGTCTCTAAGTCGAGTAAAAAGTGTTTAAAACAGAAATGTGTTGTAATATCTTCATTAAAACAGGATTTTAATAAATATACATTCTTAAACAACAAAAAAATGTATTCTTTAATGCATCGACCCCTAGGTAAGTATATATGATAAAAATAGGCATTTATAGAGAATAATTGTTTCTGCTTCAGTAGTTACCCTTGAATTCAGACAGAAAGCTGTATGTAACTAGTACAGAGTGGGGCTTGTTCAAGCAGCTGACAGTGTCATTAAGTGTCAACTACTGTACTTTCCATGTGATTTTAGTATGCCACTATATCATAAATTCTTCCTGCTCCATTAAGGTTATACCTCTGAGTAACCTCTTTGTTAGGCAAGACTCAATAATGTTTTCATTTGTTTTTGGTCACGGCTGTGCAGACCTCTTTTTTTATGGCAAGGGTTTCATTTTTATTGGATGCCACTAATTAGAGACAATGGGTGGTTGTGTCTACTTCCTTTTCTGTTGTGCCAGAAGCCAAAAATTCCAGTAGGTTCCCAGCTGCTGACCTCTGCAAGCCCGGATAGAGGTTAATTGAGTTCCGCAAGTGGTATCTTAAGCGTCAGGCCAATATTTTGATGACCAGTCCCATTTGGGCCAATTAACCCATGTTTTTGTTCAATAAATTCTGAATCCTGAATGTTTCAGAATTGACAGGTTTAACTAAATCATGAATATTATCGAGTTGGGGTTTTTTGTCTGCTTAAAAAAGGAGAGTTTTTAAATCCACTTAGGATTATTTAAAGGGAAACTGTCATGGGAAAAAAAAAAATTTTTAAACGCATCAGTTAACAGTCCTGCTCGAGTAGTCTTCTGCACTGAAATCCATTTCTCAAAATATTTTTTTATATTCTGCGGCGGTGGACCCCACTGCCCACTAGATCACCAGGGTGACTCCTTACACATAGCCTTAAGAGTGACTGAAGTTTATCAGATCACAAGTCACATGACTGAGGGCACCTGGGAAACTAACAACTTGTCTACTAGCCCATGTCAGATTTCAAAAATCAATATAATAAAATTTGTTTGTTCTTCTGAGCAGCACTAATAATTGATGTGTTTTGAAATCCTCTGAGGTTGATCCTTTCTGAGTTTGAGAGTTAATTCTGCTATGTGGCTCTGTCCTCTCAAGATTCAGATCAGATTTAGCTTTTTGCATGTGACAGTAAATGCTGCTGATGTCCGGATGCTTGGCACTTTAGAGAACTTTAGTCTGTTGGTGTTCCATATCAGTTGGGAGCAGTTATCTGTAATTGATATGATTATAGGGAATATATAGTGTTATCTATATGTATGTATTAAGCAACAGAGGCAATCTGTGACCTAGGGCTAGTGATGGGCGAATCTATTCCGTTTCGCTTCGCCGGAAATTCGCGAAATTCCAGTGAAATTCGCGAATTGGCGAAAGATTTGCGAAACGATTTGCGCCACGTTTTTTGACGCGCGTCGCATAATTTTTTAAGTATTGAGTCGTTTTCGACGCACAACTTGTTTTTTTTACGCCAGTGAATTTTTGGCAGGCCAACTTTCGCTGGTGTTTCGCGAATTTACCCTACCTAGGGCCTCTTGGTAATTTTGAGCAAGGCACTGAAAAGATACCCAAAGGGAGACCCAGCTCTGCAAACATCAGTCCTGTAATTGGGAATTTCCACTATTAATTTTGACTGTCCCTCTCAAAAAAAAAACTCCTGTAAGATGAATCCAAATACAGTACCACTGGCAGTTGATTGCAAACTTATACGGCAGAGGTCTTAAAGTGATACTGATAGGAATATACATTAAATGTTACCTATAGGTCATGTTGATCATTTTTTGCTGAGAGGTTTGTTTTTGTATATAACTGTAGCTGAAATGTCTAAGCCTGACTCTCTGACACTCTGACACTCTGACTTTGCCAGCCTGACTGTACCATCTCAGTCTGTTAGTTACAGTTTCTAATGATAGCAAATGCCTGCTGCACAAATATGGCAGCCCCCTCATACAGGAACATGGTGGATCAGACAGGTAATGTAAAAGCATCATGCAAATACTTTATGGCTAGTGATAGGCGAATTTATTCGCCAGGCGCAAATTCGCAGTGAATTCCCGCGATTCGCGAAATGCCAGCGAAAATTCGCCTGCCAAAAATTCGATGGCGTCAAAGGATCAAAAAGGTTCCCAGGTGGAACCGAAACATCAGAATAAGATGTATTTGCAGTAAAAGAATCACCTTTTTCATCGAAAAATACAGTGAGTGCTGATCCTTCCTTACAAGTCTATGCAACATTGATCATGCACTGTGGGAGTAACTATATATATATATTTATTTATAGGCCCGAGAATGATTAAAGGGGTGGGGCAGGCTCAGGTCTACAAATTAAGACGCCAGGAGGTGAGAGCAGGAGAAGAGCTTGACCCGACCCAAAGATTTGGTGCAGGGCCTGATGAGGGTCCCGAAGGTTTCGGGCCGGCCCGCACATCAGTCACTACTGCCTACACACCAGTATCACAAATTGATTCAGGAATTACATTTCATATGGTAGAGTTAATTATTTGGAGTGTAAACTGTTTAATTTAGAGCTGTGAAGATGAGGAATTCTCTCCCTGAATCAGTGGTACAGGCTGATACATTAGATAGCTTTATAAAGGGGTTGGATTGCTTTTTAGCAAGTGTCTTTTTTCAACTTATCTTACTAAAATCATGACAGAATACCTTTACAAATAAATGGGAGCCTTTTTTTGGCATTGAGGATGTTAAATCATTTTTTGGGTTGGTATTTTTTTTTTATCAGGGTTGTAAACAGAAGGCCCATTGTTCATTACCAGGGATAGCCAACCATTCTGAGGGGAGTCGCAAAGCTTCAGTGGGTTTCAGGAATTATTTTTGATCTGGTTCAGGCCTCAGAGTGGCACTGCTATTCTAGTAGTGTATATTCACCCTAAGAAATGCCAAAGATGTATATGCTATTGCTCTGTACCTGATATAGACATCTTAGGTAGTTGTCCCAGCTACTGAGGATTCCATTTGGTTGACCAAATCAGGTGCAATTTACTAGACTCCTGTAATTTATAAGACTATATAATTTCTAATCATATTGAATGATTATTATTATTATTATTACGAATCAATTACTAATAAAGTTCTTAGATGTATATATTTATATTTATAGCCCAAATATTGACTTCAGAAATAATGTTCTTAAAATCTTATAAGGTCTTGATTAGGGGGACACAAGATATCAACATTTTTAACATTTACTGCTCTATATACTTCCAGTTGGTGTCTTGGTGTCAAATATGGGGATTAGCTACTATTACCCAGTATAACCCAGAGGATAAAATGGCAGATACATGTAGTTGTGTAACCAGATTAAAGACATACGTACACAAAAAAACAAAAAAGTCAGGACAGATTATTCCTCCAATGGATTCTGGATGTGTCCTTCTTTTGTTGCCTCATTCCATAATGCAGTAATTGTCAAACATTTTTAGTTCAAGTCCCACAGGACTTCAGGGTTCAACATTTGGCCAGGACCCCTTATCTGGCAAAATGAGAACATATACTGTATAGTAATTTATCAGTCATCAATCCTTGAAAGTCTAGGATAGCAAAAACATATTCACCCCTATATTTCATCATAACTTATTTTTAAACTAGGAGGTTTAGAGGAGCAAATGGACATTCTCACTACAAACGTGAGCAGAACATAGACCAAAGAGGAACAAGAGAGAGCTGGTGGTGAGTATAGACTTTGATATCTTCCTGATGTTTTACATGCTCTGTAGCTTTCAGAGAAAGGCCCCAGTGGCTTCCTCAACTTTTTTTGCTGAAACCCTTGTTGCTAGTGCATGTTCCAGGATTAAAGTGTTAAGTAGAGGAAAGAGTGACAAAGGTTAATGAGGAACGCAGAATGGTTCTCCAGATGTGTTGTAAGTTCTGGTGATACCCTTCCATTTGTCCAGGAATCGGGTGGATCATTCAGGGACTGCCGCACTGATCTCTCCACCTGATACACACTGGAAACATGTTCTACTTTTGTGCGGGGGAGAGATCTAAGTATAAAGGCAGGTGTGGGAACTGTGAGTTTTTCCTTTTACAGAATCCTTGGCTAACACCATTATTTCTATAATAAAATGTATTTCTCTTGGATCTGAAAGCAAAAGTAAAAGGCCAATAACTATATATATTAAAAATCCCAGCTAGTTTTCATTGGAACAAGAAGAGGTGAACGTGTTTGGTGAGGCTCCACAACTACCCATCATTGCAGCACCTGCAAATATATTATATGAGCAGAGTCTGAAATATGCAAAAAGTTAACCCTTAGGATGGTTAGCAGGTGATTCTCTGGCTAATACCAAACTAAAATTGGGGATTTAGCAGTTAGGGACTGGAGAAAAGCAGACATGACGTTTGCACTAGGTCCCCAGCAAAAAAAAAAAAAAAGGCTTCTAGGGGAAAAACAAAGACAAATACACAAAGGGCGTTTTATATCATATATCAGTTATTAGATATTTTGGGTAAATACATCAGCCTGTTGACTTTCTGTATTTTGGAGGGTTGCAGGTTGGCTATACATGATTTCTGTAATTCCTTCCCCTCACTTGGGGGCACCAACCTTCCTTCTCTGCCACAGTCTCTCTACTCCAACCGTGGCTCTTTGCTGATATGTCATCATTTAAAGGGAAGCAGTATATATAAAAGCCCACCTGTTGTAGAGCTTGTGCATTTGATGAAAATGAAGCGACAGGTAATTCTGGGAGAAGCATCATTAAAAATGCATAGCAATTTAGAGCTATAAACTTCTTGGCTCACTAAAATTATGAAGTTCCACCACTGCTCAGCAGTCTAACACTCACAGTACTTAATACAGTATCACAGTCTTGGGGTCTTTTAATTTCAATGGACAGTTCTGTGGTCTAGACCTCCCAAATCTACTGTGATAGTATCAAGAGCCGATGAACACTGCAGAAAGGTTGTCCAGTTAAAGAGTGTTTTGTGTGTTTTGGGGATGCATTGGGGAAGCATTTGTCAAGGAACTGTTTGAACTATTCGGGGACTGTGGCACTGAACGATCCACATTGTACTTTGGAAACATATTATCGAATCAGAGTACTTTTATCATTGGGTCATTTTGTTTCAATCGACATCTCTGGGGTCTACGCTCTGTCCAGATGTAGAGTGTTTTGAATGTTTTTGGAATGTTATCACTTTTATCCAGGAACTGTTATGATTCAGGGACTGATTGATTAACCTGATAATTACCACAGTCACAGGGTCTTTTAGTTTCAATCGTCTGTAACGCTAATTTGGGCTAGGCAGGCCAAAAGGGGTTAATGTCCAGCTATTGATAGGAGCATGGTTTACATGTGGCTAGAGGAAAACAGAGATAAAGCTTGTACCTACAACCGCAGGGAAATGGAAGCAAGCAGTGAAGATGGTCTACACAGTAGGTCCGGCCACAGCCATGGTCTGGGGAAGTGTGGCACTGGGAACCTGGAGCTTACGCTGTGAGTCACTCCGGGATCCGCAGTGAGAATCAGTAGTAGTTAGAGGTAATGCCACTATTAGTGTGGAGTATGGTACCCTGTTATCCTCTTCTAAGCAGCCACTAAAATTGGTAGGTTAAACCAGAGTAGAAGCAATGTTAATCATGTCCTTCCCCAGCGAGAACATGCCACAAAATGGCGGCAGTGATGTGATGTCAGTGCCCACTTTCTCCTCAAGCACACCAATATTCTTGCGCCTAAAATGGAGTCTGGGTAGTTTGTGCCTTTAGAGGTGATTGACAAGGGCATAGGCAAATAAGCGTAATGCAAGAAAACCTCCAAGCCTGAAGCCAGAGCCTTGATATACTTTTCATACCAGAAAAGAAAAACATGTGCAGGACTGCCTTTTGCGTATCAGGTCCGGCAACCTGTCACGAAAATATAAAGCAACAGTACTTGAGTCTGTTTTTTCATAAAAAAATCAGGCCCCTCGTTGGGCACCAAAACTTAACGATAATTTGGGCTAGGCAGACCAAAAGGTGTTAATGTACAGCTAGTGATAGGAGCATGGGTTACATGTGACTCAAACACTTCAGGCTAGGGCCTTGACTATGTGGCAGGTTTTCAGGTGGGGTATAGTATAACTACAACTCTCAGGCTACTATTCAATAAAAAATAGGAAAAATGGACACCAGGAGGTCATTATGGTGAACCAAAGGAGTAACAAGTTTATTTGTGTAAGACAAATACCCCACAGGTTTACTTACAAGGCACAGGCAGAATTAACACCATCAGCTTAGACAGGTGGATAATGAGACAGCTGAGAAATGTGCCTCCACTGAGCATTGTAGTCAAACAGTGATGCAGACCTCCAGGCAGATGTGCCTTGAAGTGGTCTGGATTCCACCGAGTGGAGTGGTCAGTGAGAAGCCTTACACCCTATCCACTGTCATCCCTTCACTGAAGGCAATCTAGGAACCTTGGGAAGCAACTCCATGCTACAGATCCTTTATGGAGCACAAAGCTGCTCTTGATATCTGTACTCTCTATCTCACTCTCCTAGATAGTCTATACCAGATCTAACCCTGTCTTTAGCTGGCCTTGTTCAGAGGGGGTCCCTGGGCCCTGGTTTACCCATACCCATACCAATGGGAATATCCAGTCGATCAGGACACCAGAAGCCAAAGAGGAATATCCACCCCTTTCCACACACTGTATTGAAGTGTGTTTGAAAGTGGTCATTACACATCTTGGCCAATAAATAAGGATATGTAAATGCTTGATACTACATGGGCTTTTGCCCAGAAACTAGGGAAAAGGAGGAAGGGTAGGGAATTAAAGCCACAGGGGCATATTGGTTCTTACACAACATTTATGATGTCTACACCACCCCTATCTCTCTAGATACACATCCGTCATCCTCATTAAGGGAGTCCCAAGAGTCCGAACACAGCTCCACTCTGTTGTAATCACCTGGCAGTGCCGTGCCATGCTGGGTGCTCTCCCACCTTCAGATCCTCAGGTGCAGGAGCTTACCCTAACCTAAGTTCTCCTTCTAAGGAGTCTTATCAAGGAATCAACTCTGAGTCAGGTGGGTACCTTGTCCTCTATTCCAAAGACACAATTCATAAGTGTACCATCTTTGTACCACACATCTACATTACAGTATGGAAAAACTAAAGACCCCCTCCTTCTATTTGCATTAATAGGTGACAGCCTGCAGATTTCTTTGAAATCCACCCATTTCTTTGAAACTCACCTATCGCCCAGTATGAGGTCTCTTTCAAAAGTTTCAGTAAGATAGGGAAACTGATGTAAACTCTGCAAAAGACACTGGGAATGACTAACAATATACCATGAAAGTTTGTGAAATTTTCCCTCATTGCCAGCTGGATATATTTGCATATTAAATTTTCTGTTTTTGTTGTCATTGATGATGATGAGGATTTTTTATTTTATTTGACTATTAATATTATGTTATACCATGTCAGTGCTGCAACCATTACATCCAACATCCACATACTTCAGCGGATTTAGCGAAATTACATCCAGATCTGGCATACCATCGTTTCCGAAATCTAGGAAAATAGAGTGCAATTACTATGCCGCCAACATAAATTCTCCTGAAGACAAAAGTGCTAATTCTTTGGAAGCCCAGACATTTTGCGAGTAACACTATAATCCCTCATTAACAATGGAACCAGGCCTGTGTTTAAACTTGCAGAAACATGATCTATAGTGTAGCCTGGCGTAGGAAACCACATTACCATGCAATGGCATTAATTATGGGCCCTGCTAGCCTGCACTTTTGTAGAAGGTTAGTCCTCCGGCAGTCACTTTATGTGGGGCATTAACAGCAATAATAACTTTGTTTATGAGATAATGCAGTAGTTTAGTGGGATACAAATCAAGTTGATTTAGGTTTTATTGCCATGTGAGTCATCCATTCAGAGCATATATAATGTGGCAACAGAGATTCTATATAGTGTAAATCAATTATCAAAAAGAGGAAAATCCTATCAAGTCGATAGGTTTGTTCTTTAAAAGTAATATATCCTGGTTATCAGCAGGATTTGGCCTCATTCCCCATGAGGCATATAAGCAAGATTTGATTGTAGGTTTTTTGTTTTGTATTTTATGAATGGAAGCTGCCATATTCTTGGTTCAACATTGTTCTTTAACAACCTTAACAACAAGTTTTTATTTCCACACTAAATGGTAGGCTAGACTCAGGTCAAGAAATCAGAAGTGCATTTTTAGAAGTGTTATGTAAACCCAGGGCAGTGGCGTAACAAAGGTTGTCCTGTTTTACCAATACATGTTGAAACTGCTCTTTATTTGGGCCTCATAGAGCCCCCTATACCTCCTGTTTCCCAAACAGATGCAGTGTCTGCTTCCACTGTACTTATGCCCCTAACCCAGAGAATTTGAAGGACAGCCAACAAGGCAAAGTGAGCAGTTGGGAGGTCTTCTTGAAGGGCCAGTATCCTTCATTTGTTAAAGTTGGCCATAACATTGTTTATCACCTTCACCTCCTATGGAGATCGAAATGATGTTCATCTGTTGGAGATGAAACAATTAATCAGAAACTACAAAAGGAACACATTTTCAAAAACTGTATAGCGCCTTACTTGGGATTCTCCTATTCTGCAGGCAATTCAGACATTTGCCATCAGTCATTATCTTAGTTATATTTAACACTTAAAGGGAAACTCATCAATAATTATTTTAGGTTAGTGGGAGTGTTAAGTGCCATTGGATGGACAGTTGAAGATTATAAAAATAACAGGACCATGCTAAGTCTCTTTTGACCTGAGCCCCATCACGACTGCAGCCAGCTTTGAGGTTATAATCACAATACTATACAATAATCTTTTCTTCCACTTTACTTGGACAGTACAGGAAATGACTCAAGAAGAAATAGCAACTGACCTATTTTATAGACCTAAATATTTTCCATTATTTTTACACTCTATTTCTATAACAAATGCACCAAATTAGACCTTCTGCATTTAAACAATATATTCCGCCATACTCTGGAGCGGTCTACTAAGAACTGACAGCCAAAGGGCCGCCAATGGAACAGCCATGCAGTGCCATCTGCTGGCTACCAGTATTATTGCAGCAGTTGTGCTATCACTTTAAATCACAAACTCTTTCATGATCTAGGGCAGTGATCCCCAACCAGTAGCTCGCGAGCAACATGTTGCTCTCCAACCCCTTGGTTGTTGCTCCCAGTGGCCTCAAAGCAGGTGCTTATTTTAGAATTACTGGCTTAGAGGCAAGTTTTGGTTGCATAAAAAACAGATGTCCTTCCAAACATTCTCTCCTGTAGGCTGCCAGTCCATATAGGGGCTACCAAAAAGCCAATCAGAGCTCTTATTTGACATCCCCATGGACTTTTTTATGCTTGTGTTGCTCTCCAACTCTTTTTAAAATTTAAATGTGGCTCACGAGCAAAAAAGGTTGGGGACCCCTGGTCTAGAGTGTTAACAAACTTATTACATGTAGGGGTTCAGTTATTTCTTATATAGGATGTTCAAGGGCTGGATTAAATTCAAATGATATTGTCATCTATTAAAGTGTATGGAGCCTTTGTGTAGACTAGTGGCCATAAAATTCTTTGGATGTCCATTAGCGGGCCTTTCACTCTTAAGATAATAAGCCCTCTCTAGTTTACATAGATATTTAGATTGGGTACCCAACCTTACTCCTGTACTCTGAATGCATGGGGAAGTTGCCAACACTTGATGGGAGATCCCTGTAGCTTGGTTAGGAAGAAACATGGTGTCACCACATTTAACACAAGGAGAGATGGAAATCCTTTTTACTGAAATATTTGGGTATTTCAGTGTTACTGTTGCAGCATTGGCTAAAGGCAGCATTATAAGAAAGCATTATGCCTTTGAAACAAAAACATATGCAACTTTACATAGGCTTGACATATATATATTCTTCAAATATATACAGTATGTAAGTAAACCGGTGTTCACCCCCAACAGGCCCTGACAGGTTTTCTGGCACCTAAACCATAAATATGCCAGGGCTGTTTTAGACTCTGGCTGTAACTGAAGTCTACTGGCTCCAACCTGCATTTTAGTAATATGGGCATTTCATAGAATTACAACTCTGTAAGAACAGAGAGCACAAATTAGCTCAAACAATATCTCTCATCTATACAAACTGTCCTCTTACAATAAAAGTAACACTGTAATCAAGTGTACTTCACTGAAAAAAAACACAATGCTTCCCTTACCTTAAAGATATAATTCAGGGACAAACCCATGTCTCTTGCTCAGTGAAACCAGAGTTCCCATATCAAGGAAATTTTGATTGGGGTGTACTTTATAGAGGAAATGTTTTTCCCAGAACAGTCAGCATTATGGATCAGCATCACTGGGATATTTAACCTCTTGGCTGTGCAATCAACAGCAGCTGTACCTACAATAGGTGGGATAATAGCCACTGGGAAGGGACTGTGGCTGCGGAATAGCAGGTATAGTAGGGAAAGATGGTGCCTATAGTAACAGT
>CM044445.1:105419693-105433828 GCA_024363595.1 Xenopus borealis
TAAAAGCCCTACTGTTGGGTAGAGCCCTTACACAGAGACCTCTCACCTTAATTGGCATGTTCTCTGTGGAACAATTCAGTCCTGCTCTCAGTGCATCTTTTACAGCATCAATGCCTTCATACCTATAGCATGCCACTTCAACATCTTACATAAAAAGAAAAACACTGAATTAGACTCCTGGTGGAAAAATAAATTCAGAGACGGAAATTATTATGATTATTATATTAGACTGAATAACTGCTAAGCCTCATTTCTTATGGAGCCATACCATGCCTTCAACGCACCAGATAATGGATCCAAGTAAATACTGAATAAAGTATCTGCATACAAAAAAATTCCCCTTTCTCTAAACTTTGTTGTATGCATTGGGGTCAGTAATTGTGTAAACAGACATGGTTGCATGGCTTAGATGGAATATTGAGTGGGGTTATCCAGGCCAGGATTTGTGGAAAGGCCACATAGGCCCGGTCCTGTGGCGGCAAGATTTTAGGGGGCGGCATGCGGCCCAACCATGTGCACCTATCCCCATTGCTCAGGTCCCGATAATAAAAGTTTGCACAAAAAAGATGGAGAGGACAGGGGCGGCAAACAGCAGTTGGCCTAGGGGCACCTGCTATATAAATCCGGCCCTGGGGTTATCCAAAGAATGCTCCCTTACTCCTATGCAAGATTTAAAAAAAAAACTTCTGTATTTCAAGGTAACCTGCATTCCTACCCTGGGTTGCTTTATATTCATGCTGCAGATCACACTGTGACAGTATTTTATATACTAAATTTACTGCACCGGCCTAAAGATTCAGAGTCTACATATCAGTAATGATTAAGGTCTTCAAATCTAGATTGGATTTTGTTAGGAGAGTCAGTATATTGTGAGTCGATCCTTAAGCTCAGTAACTGCCAGCAGCCCAGAGCATGAGTAGTGAATCATCATAATCATGTACTATATAACACCAACAAGTTATGCAGAGCTTTACATTAGATAACAAAGAGGGAACAAACAGTAATAACAAACAAGGGTAAGATTAGAAGGCCCTACTCGCAAGGGTTTACACATTTAAGGGTTTGGATACAACTGAGACATAAGATTTTTAATAGATTTATGATTACGTAAAATACATTGAATAAGCTTCCCTAAACAGGTGGGTCTTTAGGGAACATTTGAAAGTTTGTAAGGAAGGAGCAAGTCTGACAGCTCGGGGCAGAGAGTTCCAGAGAAAAAGTTCAAGAGAAGTCTTGTAGGACGTGACTGAGCTGAAGCGATGGGAGGAGAAGAGAAGCAAAACACAGAAGCAGAGCGAAAATTGTGTGAAGGAGTGTATTTCAAGAACAGAGATGAAATATAAAGAAGGGTTTAATTGTTAAGAACCTTGAATTCGAGTCTTAGCCATTCAGACGAAAAGAAGATGGGGAGCTACTGGGGCATCTACTGGGGAGACACAGATCTTTACTGCTAAAGGGCTGTGGTTGCCTTGGGCTGGTACAGAAACCCAAAACATTCTGCACTTGTTTGTTAAGCTTTAGTTCTACTTTTAGTTCCTAACAATTTTAGTCAACATGTAAATGTGCAGATTTGGAAGCACAAACACAAAACTCACCTGCTTGGATCTTCACAACTGGTGGCACCAGTCGGCGTTTTATGGTGCGAATAAGAAGACTTCTTTCAACTTTCTTTAAGGTCAGGCCATCGAGAATTGAGGGGTCACTGAAACAAAAGTATCAATGTAAGATTGAAAGCAACTAATCTGAAAAAAATTCCAATTTCCTTTTATTGGTCCAGAATTAGATAATTAACGTACCCATAATCCCAAGAAAAAGCTTGTTACTGCTTATTATCACCCCTAGTTGCCCATACTTAATTGGACAGTTATACTTTTACTAATAAATCATGGGTCCAGGGAATGTGCAGTTATCATTCCAATCTTTTGTATGTTGCACTCTTCTTCTGTGGCATCAAGTCTAGATTTCTGTATTGGAATAAATTCCTTTCATTTTTAAATTAACTTGTAGTATAATACGGAGAGTGATATTCTGAGACAACTTGTAATTAGGTTTTCATTTTTTATTATTTAAATTTTTCAGTTATTTAGTTTTTTATTGAGCAGCTTTCCAGATTGCAATGTCATCGGTCTGGTTGCTAGGGTTCTACCATGCATTGGTTTGAACAGAAGACTGGAATATGATTAGGAGAGGCTGAAACAGCAATATGACTAATAAAAGGCATCACTAACAATACATTTGAAGCCTTACAGAGCATTTGTTTTTAGATGGGGTCAGTGAAAGCTGTAAAGAGTCAGAAGGCAAATATTTAAAAAAAAAACTACAAAAAATAAAAAATGAAGACCAAATGAAAAGTTGTTTAGAATGAGCTATTCTATTAGATACTTAAAGATAATTACAACCTTTTCTTTCAGTAGACCCAGATAGACCTCAGAATCAGTTCTGAGACCCAAGAATTAGGAAAAATTCATCTTGTACTACAGAGGATTATGAACAACTATCCTAAAGGGGTCCATAGATGATCAGATTTTATTTCTTGTACAATGAATATGCTGATGGTGATCGTTGGTTTCAAGGCCACAATCTAAAATGAACCATTCATATTTAAATTGTAGGGTTGAAGTAGGGAAAAACCTGGATATAGTAATGACAGCCCCCCATGGATATCGTCAACACATGTAAATATATTTTTGTTATCCTAATGAAGTTTTCTAACCTATCTAATGAACTAAATGACCAATCCAAAAATCGTATGAAAAATCTATGTTTCTGTGTGTGTCTGTGGTCAGCTTTAGTGGCATGGAGTATAACTTCCAACTGTCTCAATTTAGACAGCATGGTCCTGCTTCAAAGACCACAAAAGCTATCACATTAACTACTAAAGCAAAATTTAAAAAAATAAGATAATTTGGAAACCTGACTACCACAGTGAATTTTAAAACTAAAACACAAACAACAAATAAATGGTGAAGGAGAGGTGGAATCTTGCTTACAAGACAGCGTGTTGAAATGCAGCGTAGGCTCCATATCCTGGATGGTTGTATTTGTCATCAAACACCCATGCAGTTCTTCTGCATAGACTTTCTAGTTGCTCATCCTCTGTGTAGTCCAGAACTGTTGCTACTCGATGCAGAATCCAGAAAATCTAATGAAATACATATTGGCTTGTTAAAGATTCCTAACAATTCAAAATAACCCCCCCAACATGAATGCAATGCATTTTTTTTGCATGGAATCCAATTTAAAAGACAAATGGAAAATAAAATGTATTTTTATTTTATTTTTTCAAAGGGAATGAAAGAGAAGACATCTTTAGAGACATTCTGAGAGAATCGTTGGCATAGTTTTTCGGCCTTATAAGGCATAGCAGATCATTGGCTTGGTTGTTTGCAGGCTCAGACTGGCAATCTTAAGAGTCGGGCAAATGCCAGAGTAGCTGCTATAAGACGCCATAGACAGTCACTATTTAGTGGGTTGGTGGGGGCTGTTTGGGCCTCTGTGTACCTGAAATGCCAGGGTCAATTCTGAAGCTCAGTCCAGGCCTGATTATATCTATGCCATTATTTTCCCATTAGCAATTTGTTGGCTGCACCCTCTGCCCAAGGGACCAATGGTTAATAATTGGGGTTCTTTGGGGGGGGGGGCCTACTAATGCAATAGTATCTGAGCTCATGGTTCTTTATGGTGGCTGTGCCTCAGGCAATGCTCCCCTTGCATATAGACCACAAGAAAACATGGTTCCGATAGCACCTAGAATGTGCTTTTGATCCTGCTGAAATAATGGCTACATAATATAAAGCAGGGGTGTCTAACCTTTTGGCTTCCCTGGGCCACATTGGAAAAAGAGAAAACCTCTGGGGCCACGCATGAAATACACAAACACTTTTGATTTGGAAAAGTAAAGAAACTGCACAGAAAAGAACAACAATACCAGTTGGATAACCAGATGGAGCTATACACTGGAATATCGGACACCTGGATATTAAATAGACTTATTATTATATTATTATGATGTTTCCTCGGGAACCAAGTGTTTCAAGCTGGGCCGCATACATATCCATCCTGGGCCGAAGGTTGGACACCCCTGATACAAAGCAATTCTGTCTGATTGGTTAGGCAAAGCTGAGGCACTTGCATATTTAACACAGCCAGTAACTCTAATACAGGGGTCTCCAACCTTTTTTGGCCCAGGGAACGGTGTAGCACCAAATTTTTTTGCAAGGTCAAGGGGACGTCGTGGGTCAGGAGGGGTCAGTGTCCAATTCTGGTTCACTGGCGTCCGATTCTGAGCACCAGTTTCGAATTTGATGCACCTTGTTAATTTGGAGCTAGGCTCATGGCCCGCTGGTTAAGGACCTCTGCTCTAATAGACATCAGTACTCTAACGGAGGGAGTTATTCCTTTATCCCACCCACTGAATCTCGCTGGATCTGCTTTCCATGTACATCACTGACTATGAGATAGAGTGAGGGAGTTCACATTGTAGGAGACACTCGCTTATGAAGGATAAGTTCAGGTTCGTTGTAGGTTCAATAACTTTTAACTTTTATATACAGTTATGGGACCTGTTATGCAGAATGCTCAGGACCTAGGGTTTTCCAGATAACGGATCGTTTTGTAATTTGAATCTTCATACCTTAAGTCAAACAGAAAGTCATTTAAACATGAAATAAACCCAATTTACTTTGCAGGGGACCCTTTGTTAGTGAAGGAGATGTTCACTAGTGTTGCTTTACAATTCACCAGGTGAATTTTCGCTCTGACGAATGGATGTAAATCTGCAAATTCACTAAGATGTGGATTTTACTGAACGTTACCTCCTGTGCCAGACTTGCCTTTGCCACCTCAGAACTGGAGAAGTAGATAGTAGTTTATCAAAAAATATTTGAAAGTCCCAAAAAACGCTAGCGTCTATACAGTGGGTACATGTGTAGGGCAATAGAACAACTCTATTTTATTAAGGTTTCCTGGGCTTGTGTAATGTAATGTATTTTCTGCAACATATACGTCCCTTTTACTTTAACTTCCCGCCGTATGCAGATTAGGCAATGCTAGCGCAACTTCACTTTGCTTTACGAAGTAATGTCAGCGAAACTTCGTCAGCGTTCGGCGCCCTGGACGCAACTTTACATTTTAGTGAATTAGCGTTGCGATGGCAAATCTACGTCTGACGAAGTGTTGTGATTTGAGCAAAGCGGAAACTTCACTAGCGAAACTTCTCTAGTGATATTGTGCTCAGGTCAGTTTGCATAGGGCGGGAAATGGACGTCTTTATGTTAAAGGAAAAATAATCTTGCCAAACTGGAATATATATTTCAGTCGATATTGCCTATTTACATCTCTTGCCTTGAACCGCCATTTCTTGATGGTCTGTGTGTTGCCTCAGAGATCACCTGACCAGAAATATTTCAACTCTAACTGTAACAGGAAGAAGTGTGGAAGCAAAAGAAAGAATCGGCTGTTAATTGGCTCATGTGACCTAACATGTATGGTTTGTCTGGTATGTTTGTGTGCACCGTGAATCATACACTCCCAGGAGGCTGTCCTTATTTTTTTTTAAATGGCAATCTATTCATGATTACCCAATGGCACATACTACTAAAAAAAAGTATATTATTATGAAAATGGTTTATTTACATGAAGCAGGGTTTTACATACGAGTTGTTTTATGCAATGTATTTTTATACTGTAGCTATCTATATTGTTTGGGTGGTATAGTTTTCCTGTTGGTGCAAATACTTACAAATTCAACTTTTGTCTATTGAACCTTAATAAAGACAGAGTTATTATAATGCCCTACACATGATCCCACTGTAAAATTAATGTTCCATATGTTTGAAAATGAAATATAAAAAAATCAGTTTGCTCTTTTCAGAAATGGATTTCAGTGCAGAATTCCTCTGGAACAGCACTATTAACTGATAGATTTTGAAAAAAATTTTTTTCCCATGACCGATATCTTAATCTTCTGATGATATCGGTCGGCTCATTTCCCACCATACACGCACCGAATATCGTACAAAAATGAGTTTTGTACGATATTATCTGTGCATCTATGGCCACCTTAAGATATTGATTAGAGGAGCTGAATATGTAAGCAAGGTGCTGTAATAACACAGTGGAAATAATCCCCATATACATCCCATTTAATATCCTAAATGTAGCCATTTTTTTCAATCAACTTACAGTTTTAGCTTTTTTGTACTTATCTTCACATTTCTTTACTTGTTCTGGTGTAACACATCTTTTAGACAAGTAAATATAACCTAGAACAATATGCAGTACATACATTAATGTTTCACAAAGGGAATGCTCCCCATGACAGCAAAAAATAATAAAAGTGGAAAGGTCCCAATGGCTTCAAATTCCATCTTACTTCCACCTGAACCATAGTTGGACTGGGACATCAGGGGTCCACCCAAAAACCTTACACTAGGGGCCCACCAAAACATTTTAGAATAGGGGCCCACTCTCAGTACTATTATTCTTCCTCTACTCATTCAACCTCTATTCTCCTAGTGTATTTTCTTTACATACTATAATCTATTATTACATCTATCTCTCATAGCCTCTAGAAATAGGGAATGGCCATCAACTTGGCCAAATTAGAAGCATGAGTCCCACTGATACCTGGGCCCACTGGGACTTTTGCTTGTATCCTGGTGGGCCAGTCCAACATTGCCCTGAACACCCCCCCCCCCCCCCCACAGACCTGTGTTGTTCACTTGTGAGGAGCATGATTGGAAAAAACACTCATTGACTTCAATGCAATTTCTGAATTTTTCAGCAAAGTGAAACGGGACAGATTCACCTATCACTATTGCTCACCAATACAATATAATGAAAACAGGCTTGGATTTGTGGGCAGGCAACAAAGTCCAGGGCCTAGGGTAGCAAATATCTGGGGTCTGGTGATTTCATCACCCCCTCACCATCATCATCCAACCTATTTATGTCATCACCCCACCTCCTGGTGTCTCACTGCCCCCACTGGTTGGTAAGAATATTTTAAAAAGGTGGCAATCCTAGGATGGGGTCATGACATTTTGGGGCATAAAACGTAAACTGACTGTTCTGATGCAAGCAGCCCTAAGAAAAACCATACTATTTAAGGGGCAAATTTACAATTTTTCACCTAAAATCCTACAAATCTATTCGAAATTCGATAAGCATTTGACTATCGAATGCTTATCGAATAGTTTTAGGCGATCTTTTTGCTCAATATTAGTTTTCTCGATGAAATCATACGATCGGATACCAATCGTTCGATTTCACAAAAAAATCGTACTTTTGCCTTCGAGCCTCCGAAAAATGTGTACGATTCGAACGATCGAGGTGTTCGATCGTGCAAATGGTATTCAAGCAGCTCTTAGCAAAAGAAGCCTATGGGGGGTGGTTCCCATAGGCTTCCATTGGTATTCGGTAGGTTCAATCTGGCGAAGTAGTCATTCGAAGGATTTTAAAACTTTAAATCCTTTGATCATCGACTGATCGAATTATCGAATATCCGGTCATTCGATCTATTCAATAATTTGATAATTCGGTATTCGATGATCGAAGAGGCCAAATTTGCATATTCGAATATCTGAAAAAATCGTACGATCGGTATTTTGTAAATTTGCCCCTAAGTGTTAACCATAGTAATCAGGGGTGCAATTACAGTGGAATTCTGACCCTGTGGCTGCAGGGGGGCCCAGGAGGTATAGGGGACCCCAAAGGGCCTTATTATTGATCAATTTCAACATAGATCGGTGAAACAGGTCAACCTCTGGATTAAGGTTGCCACCTGGCTGGTATTTTACTGGCGTGGTCGGTAAAAATGATGCTTGTTGCCAGAAAAGGTGGCAACCCTACTCTGGATATGTTGGGGGGGTCCTAAAATGTATTATGCCACTGCTAATAACACAAGTCTGTCAATGGGGGTCTGCAGAGAGGCAGGGGCAAAAATGATTGGGGCCTGATAGCTTATTAAATGGACAGGAATGCAAATCAATTGTGGAAGGTGTTACTAAGCCTTTATTAACTTCTGTTTTTTGGCTCCCCTACAATGAGATAGCATCATGGCAACAATAACTGATGAATAAATGGAAAACAGCCTTAGACATTGCCATTCCTCATAAATATTATATTTATGTTCTTTTTGTCAAAACATGATCGAGCAGACCTATTCTATTTCTAGGTTTGGGGAATGAAACACATTGCCTACAAAATACCAGCGTTAAAAAAGGCCGATCTGCCCCTTACTGCAGGAAGGAATGAGATCCCCCTGCCATTAGCCTTAGGACATAAAAATCAGTGAGGACAATCTGTTCCTTTTTTTATTTAATTATTATTAATAATAAATATAATAATATAACAAAAACGACAATCGTTATATTCAATTTATTAATATTTTCTCTCCCCTCTGCATTCAGGGCTATAAGAGGCAGAAGGCAGTGCTCCCAGGCTGTGTCCCCTTATCAAGCACAAGAGAAACAGAGAAATACATCCTGAACTAAGATTTACAATCAGAAAATGCCAGAATTACCAGGGCCGGATTTACCTAGCGGGCGCCAATAGGCCCACTGTCATTTGTCGCCCTGTCCCCTCCCTTTTATTTGCTCAAATTTTCAACATCAGGATGGAGCAATGGGAATTGGCACACAGGAAATTTAAATTTCTGAACCAATGTGGGCGTGGTTGGGCAGGATGCCGCCCCCTAAAATCCTGCTGCTAGGGTTGCCACCTTTTCTTGAAAAAAATACCGGCCTTCATACATATTTAGCTTTTTTTCCTATTAATAACATTAGGATCAACCATCAAAAATACCGGCCAGGCCGGTAAAATACTGGCCAGGTGGAAACCCTACCTGCTGCCCTAGGCCCGGGCCTAGGTGGCCTCTCCACAAATCAGGGCCTGAGAATTACATACAACTGCAAGCCCTATGGGGAAAATTGAATAGCAAGAAGTAAATATGAACCATTTTTATTTCTGGCAATACATTTTAATATGAAGGTGGTAAGGGGAAAGTAAGAATTGAATACATTTGATTGACTCAACATTTTTGTATGTCATCACATAAATTACCTGTGTCCTGATTAACCTTGATCACCTTGAGGCACACTTTCCTGTACAGCCTGAGAATCCTCTTGATTGAGCGGATGCGCTTGCTGGAGAGCTCCTTGAGATAGATCATACCTTTAATGCCATTGTATTCCAAAAGCATAACGTAGGCTCCATATTCAAAGATGGCCAGGACCTTCACCATGACCACCTCGTCCACTACGGGCCACTGTTTTTTGTAGAATCTGCCATTTAGCCCGGGCATTCTGCACACAAAAGCAGTTTTAAACAAAATGCTCAGGTAAAAACCGATACAGTAGAGCCTTGATTTTGTATCCCTGGTTTTTACGATTTCCCAGAATTGATGCTGGTCCCAACAAGCATTTTTTTTTCTTTCCCATGTTTAATGGTTTCCACTATGACAAGGACCCCTGGGGGAATGTAAAATTGTATTACTGTATCTAAAATGATATCTTCTACCCTCTTGTTTCCCAGGAACAGGGAAGGAACGGGGTGTGTTACATTTCTTACAGAGTCAGCTACAGCTAGGGTTGCCACCTTTTCTGGAGAAAAATACCGGCCTTCCTATATATTTATCCTTTTTTCCTATTAATAACATTGGGATCAACCATCAAAAATACCGGCCAGGCCTGTAAAATACCGGCCATGTGGCAACCCTAGCTACAGCCCATAATGAGTATACTCTCCAATCAGTGAGAATCTATTACATGTGTGGCTGCCATTGCTCTGATGCCAGGGCCTCCATCAGAAATCATTGGGTCCAATACAACTTAGTGAGCAGTGCTCTTTCACACAAACACCCAGGATCCAAGTTATTAGCACATTACCTGCCTGGACCCCTGGGTGGTCAAGAAGAATGGGACCCAACTAATTGGCATACAGCCATGCCCAGTAACACAGGAACCTTGCCTACACCCACTGACCCCACAAGCTCCATCTCCTTTGTGGTCCACTTATAGGACCTTCACATTTAAAATTGCCCACCTGTTCCCCAGAGCCTCTTAGTGGGATCCCTTCTGTCCTATCTGATGGCAGCCCTGTCTGGTACTGCTGAGAAATGTATCAACTATTATAGCAGTATGCAACCTGTTCTGAGCTGCTAATGGGAAATTAACTTTTTAAAAACATTAAAGTAGAATGGTTATTTTTAGTGTCTAATTCAGGGATCCCCAACCTTTTGAACCAGTGAGCACCATTCAGAAGTAAAACGAGTTGTGGAGCAACACTAGTATGATAAATGTCCTTGGGGTGCCAAATAAGTGGTGTGATTGGCCATTTGGTAGTACCTACTGTATATAGATTGTCAACCTACATTCAGGCTCTGTTTGGCAGTACGCCTGGTATTTGTACAGTTAAAACTTGCCTCCAGGCCTGGAATTCAAAAATAAGCACCTGCTTTTGGGCCACTAGGAGCAACATCCAAAGGGTTGGAGAGCAACATGTTGCTCACGAGCTACTGGTTGGGGATTAATCGTCTAATTAATAAAAAAGGAAGGTGAACTTCCCCTTTAATGTCTATTTTAAGATCCCTTTTGTTACCAAGATGCCCAGTGTTGGACTGCAGTGTCCAAGGACCACTAGGGCTGCCGCCTAGGGCCCCCAGAAGCCCGTTGACTAACCGACCTGTAAAAAAAAAACTGTGCGTTGCGGCAAATGGTGTTTTGGTTGGAAGTGAGCTGGCTTGTGCTACACTGTTTGAAGAGTCAGAACCAGCAGTGAGGAAAGGAACAGACACTGCCTTCAAATACAATTGCAAAAAAAAAAAAACCCACTGGAAAATGGAATATACACTGGGAAGCTATAGTGCACATACAGTACATGTACAACAGCAACTGGACGTTATACACTGACTTTCCTGTACATAACTGGAGTCCTATGTCACTGCAATATGAGAAAGCAGGTAGACTGGTGGGGACAGATTTTGTTGTCACTTTCGTGTCTGGGAACTTCTCTGAATTACTGTCACAACTCACTGAACACTTGAGAGGTTTTATCGGCAAGTAATTGAGCATAACTGGATCACTGACCTGCTGTGGAGCCCCAGCTCAACAGGCATTTTCTCAATGGACACCCATGGGTTTTCTGTTCCCCGAAAAATTCCCACTTTGCTCTTCAGAGTCCCAGGGACGACCTTCTTTTCTTCAGCACCCTTTGATGCCATGGGGGTTTTCTTGTAACCTGCTGCATACATTTCGTGCCTTTGCCTGTTGTTCTGACTCCCTGCTAGGCTTCTCTTCCTGCACTTTCACAGGGGCGGGGATCCTGCACAGCAACTCCCGGCTTCCACTAGAGCTGAGTAATGCTGCTCCAACCTGAGACAGACATCTGCTATGCCTACAGTGTATTTATAGATTAGTGCATTTTAATTCTGCTCACTTCAGTAGGGAGATCTTTGCATCTATAGTCATGCTGTCCTCAGAGATCACCGGACCAGAAATAACGCAGCTCTAACTGTAACAGGAAGAAGTGTGGAAGCACAAGACAGAACCTTATCCATTAATTGGCTCATGTGACCTAACATGTATGGTTCGGTTTGTTTGTGTGCCCCGTGAATCATAGGAACCCATGAGCAGCCCTTAGTTCTAAAAACTACATTTTTTTTTATTTAGGATGATCCAGTGGCACATACTACTACAAAAAAAAGTGTATCTTAATGAAAATGATTTATTCAGATGAAGTAGGATTTTACATACGAGATGTTGCATGCAATATATTTTTATAGAGTCCTTCATTGTCTGTGGGGGTATAAATTTTTCCTTTAAAGGGGAACTATCATGAAAATGTAATAGAAGCTTCCTCGTAGTGAAATAAGAAACTTTCTGAATGAAGACAGAATGAAGAGAAACAGATGCCAAGAGAGAAATAGTGAAGATAAATTCACAGCGAATTTGCAGCAGGCGGATAAATTCGCCCATCACTAGTACCGAATACTTAATTGATTGTCTTTAGAAAGTTTCTCATTTCAGTATGATTAGCTTATATTAAATTTCCATTTTCGCTACAGTTCCCCCTTAAGTTTTTCCTTCATTTTACACAGTTTTTTGTGGGTCCACCTATATATTATGCCGAATACTTTTCAATGATTGTACATTTTCCTGCTGGAGTTCTGCATGGCTGGGAAGTAAGGCGGGGGCTCCCCCTGCTGTTCATAAGTATGATTGTTTCCCTACCCAGCAGTTAGGGACCGTCTGACATTTCCTATGCACCGCAGTAAATGAAGGGAGAATTTCACTGCACACAGTCCGGTTTCTTATAAAAACGGCACACATTTTTTAATTAAAGTATATTGGAGATAGGTTTCTTTTTTATTAAAGAAAGTAAAAATTGGATTTTATTTTTTGCCTTGTCCTTTAAATAAAATCCTGTTATAGGAAGGTGTGCCCCTCCCCTGGGAGTAAATCATTTATAGAAAACACAATACCAGCTATGTTGAAATGCAGCTGCCAGAAAATGAGAGATTTGCCTGTGGATCTGCAGAAAAGCAAACCCAATCAATACCTAAAGGCACTAGAATGATCTCATCTTCTCTCTGTGACCCCCAACTTAGATGCTTCTGTGTATCTGGTATTCTTTGGTGGGTGAGCAGAGGTGCCCAGGCCCAGCCCCCTGGATGCCATTCTGTTCTAATAATGGTGACAGAATGGCTGGTGCACCAGGTATATGGGGACTCTGGGGTGCCGAGCAATTTTTGTGGAGGGGCAGGCCCGGACTGGCAATCGAATTCGGGGTCGAGGGGCCGCTCCTGTTCTATAATCCATATTAGAAACTGCCTTTTCATGAATCCAGTCAGCTGTAGGCCTGCTCCTCCACCCTACCTCCCACTGTGGCTCCTACTCCTCTGTTATCATGCTGCCCTGCTGTTTGCAGGCCCACCCACCATCAGAGGGGCACAGTGGAAAGAACAGAACTGGTGGAGGACTACATCTCCCAGAAGTCACTGCGCTTCTCAGGAATCTTACCAGAAACCAGATTCTTTCTCAGAGAGAGGCCTGGGATCTGAGGCTGAGTGGGTTCCTTATGTCATTGTTGTGTGATTACATGTACTGTCCTCTATACATTCCTTCCCTCTCTCTCTCTTTATGGAGATATATTTAGGAATGTCTGCTTGATGTACATGTCTGCAAGTACAAAATAAAGGCAATTTTAACTGGAGTGCTGCCCATTCGAATTTCTACAAGGAATGTCTGCCTCTGACTTGTCTTGTAACTGTTAGCGTGTCACCTGCTCTCTCTCTCTCTGCACCCTCTGTCTCTCTCTGCACCCTCTGTCTCTCTCTGCACCCTCTGTCTCTCTCTGCACTTTCTGTTAATCTTTAAATTTATCAAAGAGTGAAGTTCCGCCACTCTCCATTCATTTATTTTGGCTTTTGAAAGGCTTATTTATCAATGGGTGAAAGTTGCCTTTAAAAATCCAATAGAAATGAATGGAGAGTGGCGGAATTTCACTCTTAACTTCACTCTTTGATAAATATACCGCTTTGTCTCTTTCAGCCTCTCTCAGCCCCTTTTTTTGTCTCGCTCTCTGCACTCTATAGGGAAAATTCCCTAAGACCCGAAAAGTCGTTGGTGTTAGCTTCGCTAGCATTGGCCGCACTTCACCAGGCGAATTTTCGCCAGCGCTACGCAAAGTCACTAAAATACGAAGTTACGCTCAGGTCGGCAAACGGTAGCGTAGTTTTGCTAGTGTTACTTCGCTAGGCAGAGAGCAGTTACGCTAACGAAGCCAATTAATTCACTTGGATAATTGTCAAAGAGTGTCCACTGTATCTGGGGGAAAGGAATCAGAGAATTTGGTTACAGAAAGGAAACAGTGTAGCCATTCATTAAAAGCTACTGAAGTTCCAGTCGTCATTAAGGCCCTCAGGGTGTAGAATATTTAGTTTTGTTGTAGTAGTAGTTTAGACACAGTACCACCTCGCTGAGGTCTACGGACTACTTCTAATACCTGTGACTGGTTATGTTTCTGGGAGGTAAAGTGTCTTGAGACAGATGTGTCAGTTTGTGTCCCCATTTTAAAGGGGAATTCAACCCATCCCTCCACCCACCCCCATAGGCCCCCTCCCTCCCAACTTACCT
>CM044445.1:105437996-105451930 GCA_024363595.1 Xenopus borealis
ATTTAATTGGAATACCCTATAGGCTAAATCTCTCCCCACTAGGCTCAAGAGCAGTTGCAAGATCCTAACTACAGAGCAGTTCCATGCTTACTGGGGTTCAGTGTAGTGCTGGGTTATCTGATCGGCCAGGAAATCAAATCCACATGAAAACTCATTCCCAGTCTCTTCGTGTGTATGCAAAACAGAGGAAAACGCAGTTTTCAAGACTATTTTGAAATATTATATATACATATATTTGCTAGAAGACAAATCACCAAAGGCCAGAAGTAAATATCTTGGATTTTATTGGTTTCTCACAGAAAGCTCTGCAGTAGAACACATGTTGGGAATGATAATAAAAATAGTCAACTATTTCTATCTGTATTTTGCATTGTTTTCTGGAAATAAAAGGCAAGTCCAGCAACAAATCTCTTTGCTGTGAAAGTGCAGAGATCTATTGCACAAGAAAAAATGTAAAAGGCAAGTTGAGGGTTGGCATATAAGCAATGGTAACCCAGCTGCCTGCTCACCAGCACCGGCTGAACTATAACTCCCAGAAATAAATGCTGGAGGGCGTAATTCCGTCGGGCAATCTGTAAACTGGATATATCTTATACAGCAAACCTCTCTGAAGTGTATTTTCACGCGAGACTAAACTGGCAGGTATAAATGAAGCAGCAGTTCTAGATCTGAACCCACTGTGATATATAGTAATGCAGACTAAGTTTAAATATAAAAAGGTTTTGATTGCTAGTGATATGCAGTAGGGCTCTGGTCTAAGTTCAGTCCCACGTGAGAATGCACTCACTGACCTAATAAAGCAACTATTCTAATAAAGATACGATTGCCCGGGACAACTTAATTCCCACTAACCAGAGAGACGAAGAGATCGAATGTGCCGGCAGCTGTTAGGATTCATGTTGGGTTTCCCAAGTGTCTGCGTAGCCTTGTAAGAAGCAGACTGGCTCTTATGTTTTCATACGAGTGTTGGATTAATTTAGAGATGTGTCGCATATGCAGATGGAATTGCAAAGTGGAAGATATTCAGAGCAAATGAAAATGGTGTTGAAGTCAAGTTTTTTTGTGACTTGAATTTTTTTCTCCAAAAACAAAAATGGTGGTGTTCAGATTGTTGTTTTGATCATTTTAATCTTCAGTTTTTGCCTCCATCTCCTCAGCATCGTCGTCTCCATCAACCTCTGCGTTCTCTTTCTCCAGTCGCTCCAGCTGCCGTGCCAGTTCTGTTTCATCTGTGTCGGTCACCACTTTAGGCTGAAAGGAAAACAATTCAAGTTTAGGAAAAGAAAGTCCACCAAACATGCCACTGACTGCTTACAGAGCGAGACCTAGCCGTGGGCACTGCCAGCTTCTTGTATGATGGATCCTAGTGAGGAATTGTGTCTTTTACCTCCATCTGGACGTTAAATACTCCTCTCTTCTCTTCAATTCTCTCTTTAATGACAGACATCGCTTGATTGAGCACAGAAAGCCCCTCTGTCCTCTCCAGGGTAGTAGTGGTCATCACGTACCGAGGAGGTGCAATCAGATTTATCTACAATAATAATAATAAAGTCGTCAGTCAAAAGCATAAAAGATTTCCGCTGAGAGGTCATGTGGTTGTTGCACCCACACACACACTTGCCCCTTTAATGGTCGTCTTATGCCTTTAAAGTGGATGAGGGTCTAAAAAATTGCTCCCCTATAAAAGCCACAGCATTGGTGAGACACTTTTCCTAAGAAATGCAACTATTTCTGGTGTTACCCTAGATACTGTTTGGTATGGCTTGCAAATGTTATTATAATTTTGTAACAAAAAACTGTTTAAAAATACATGCACGAGCCCAAATACTAAATTACTAATGGGACAGGGCTACCAGGGACTGTGCATTGAATTACAAAAAGGTCATTTCCTACAGACTCTATTTTAATCAAATAATAAAATTTTATTTAAAACAGTAGCTTGTACTTGATCCCAACTAAGATAAAATGTATCCTTATTAGAGGCAAAACAATTGTGTTGGGTTTAATGGTGAAATGATTGTTTAGTAGACTAAAGGTGGCCATACATGGTGAGATCCGGTCATTGGCGACATCACCAAACCTTGAGGTGGGCGATATAGGGCTGATCCAATAGTGGGCCCTGGGGCCCAACGATTGGATCACAACACAGGGGATACGGGCGGTAGGATCGCAGGACCACATCTACCAACTGATGATGCACAGAATCCACTATTTTGGATTCGGCCGAACCCCCGAATCCTTCCCAAAAGATTCGGCCAAATACCGAACCGAATACAAACCCTAATTTGCAGATGCAAATTATGGGTGGAAAGGGAACACATTTTTTACTTCCTTGTTTTGTGCCGAAAAGTCAAGTGATTTCCCTCCCTGGCCCTAATTTACATATGCAAATTAGGATTCGGTTCGGCCAGGCAGAAGGAATCGGCCGAATCCAAATCCTGCTGAAAAAGGCAGAACCGAATCCTAGATTCAGTGCATCCCTACTACGAACATGTGGCTGTGATCCAACTGGATTTTTAGTCCCGTCCAATCGACATCAGGCCGACTTTCAGCCAGATATCGATTAGTTAAACCCGTCTGAGGGCGGCTTTTATCAGCCAGTGTATGGCCACCTTAAGGGCGGTGGCAGACGGGGAGATTAGTCGCCCAGGGACAAATATCCTCTACTGCGTGTGACTAATCTCTCCGCCGGCAAAAATGTGAATCAAGGCAACTTCAGGGCTACTTCAGAAATCCAAAGCAATTCATATTCGTGGCTAGATAACAGATCTTATCTATGTATTAAATGTGGCCCAATCAGTCGCACTTCCTTTCATTATATCCAACTTTTATTTTACCCATTGTATTAGTGGTGTGTTTCTATCTCGAGTCCTTCCAAGAACACTCATCTAATTGTACATCAGTTCATGATCTGGTAGAAAAACTTTTATTCTAAACCCTGCCAGCCCATTCGTCCCCTGATGAAAGCAAGACTGAGCTCAGAAGCAGACAAAACGGTGACACCTATGAGCTATGGCACATGGGGAGTAACGGATTTCAATGAAACTGCCTGGAAAATGCACAAGCAATGAGAGGAGAGTTTCATTACAGTCAATGACAGGAGGGCATTGGTGCAGAATGAAAAATGCCAGTGAATGCCAAAAAGAAGAAAGATAGATCTCTTACCTTAATTGGCATGTTCTCTGTGGAACAGCTCAGTCCTGCTCTCAGTGCATCTTTTACTGCATCGATGCCTTCATACCCATAGCATGCCACTTCAATATCTACGAAAACAGACAAAATAGTTACACAATGGAACATCCAAAGAGCCAGTTGACTTATTCGGTTCCATAAATCCATGGCCAGTGGGTGCCCCTTGTTTTGACGGACCATTGACTCTACATTTAGGAAGTTCAAGTACACCTCAGGGACAAGAGAGACACTCAAGGAAATGTAGCACCAGAAAATTATAGTGTATTTAAGAAATGAAAATATAATGCACTGTTGTGCTGCCCTGGTAAAATTGGTGTGTTTGCTTCAGAAACTCTACTACATTTTATATAAACAGGCTGTTGTGTAGCCATGGGGGCAGCCATTTAAAGCTGAAAAAGGAGAAAAGGCTCAGAAAACACAGCAGATAACTCTGCTAAGCTCTGTAGTATACAATGGGATTCTTCAGAATTGATCTGTTATCTACTGAGTATCCTGTGCTTGAATGGCTGCCCACATGGCTGCACAGCAGCTTGTTTACATAAACTATAGTAGTGTTTCTGAACACCAATTTTACTAGTGCAGAAAACTTAAATAAAAAAAAATAAAAAAAATCCGGCACTGCTTTTTGAAAGAGGAGAGACGGGCTTGCATTTTTACCCAGCAACGCACATATCTGACAGCAAACACAGCACAAACCTGCTCGGATTTTCACTGCTTGTGGGGTCAGGCGCCTGTTAATGTTGTCAATAAGAACACGTCTCTCTTCTTCATTCAAGTCCAGTCCATCCAGAACTTCGGGGTCGCTGAAATGAAAATGCTGTGTTATTGGCGGGGACTGATCAGAGTCCGATCAGAAGAAACGACAAAGCTCTCTGTCAGGAAACTGTCCATGAAAACTCTATTAGAGCAGCCATACGGCCAACAATGAAAGTCATAAAATATAAATATATATAGAGAATCAATCAGGCTTACGAGACAGCGTTTTTAAATGCATCGTAGGCTCCATAGCCCGGCTTCTTGTACTTTTCATCAAACACCCAAGCTGTCCTCTGGTATAGACTGTCAAGCTGTTCATCCTTTGTGTACTCCAGCACCTCCGCCACGTGCCTCAGAATACTGTACACCTTACGTAAAACAAAAGGCTTCTTGTTAAACAAAATAATTACTTTTAAAATGTAAAACACTTCTACAGAACAAAAATTCAGGGGATACCTATGCTGCAAGTTTTAGAAAGCTGCTTCAAGAAGAACCTGCAAACGGTGTATTATGGAGTTGGTGTTCATTACAGGTATGGGACCTATTATCCAGAATGCTCGGGACCTGGGGCTTTCTGAATAACGGGCCTTTCCCTAATTTGGATCTTCATACCTTAAGTCTACTAGAAAATCATGTAAACAATAAATAAACCCAACAGGCTGGTTTTGCCTCCAATAAGGATTCATTATATCTTATTTGGGATCAAGTACAAGCTACTGTTTTATTATTACCGAGAAAAGGAAATCATTTTTAAAAAATTTGGATTATTTGTATAAAAATGGAGACTATGGGAGATGGCCTTTCTGTAGTTATGAGCTTTCTGGAAAATGGGTTTCCGGATCACGGGTCCCATACCTGTACATGTATTTAAATATTTTAATTGTGGGACAAACAGGGCTAGGAAGTTCTAACATAAACTTTGCGTTAACATGGCATGCTGGGGGTAGGGTTGCCACCTGGCTAGTATTTTACCAGCTTGGCCAGTAAAAATGATTGTTGATCCCAATGTTATTAATAGGAAAAAAACAAAATTATATAGGAAGGCCGGTATTTATTTCCAGAAAAGGTGGCAAACCTAGCTGGGGGTTGTACCACAGATTCACAGGGTCTGTATCAGGAACACACACACACATACATACATACATATACATATACATATACATATATATATATATATATATATATACATACTTTAGGAACCTTATGAAGGTTACTTGTTCAGAAACATTACTAGATGCGTTCATTCCTTTACACAAACAAACTTACAGTTTTAGATTTGGTGAACTTATCTTCACATTTTAGGGCTTCCTCTGGTGAAACTCTTCTTTTGGATAAATCTATATATCCTGAAGAAAGGGGGAAACAAGGTGAATGAGTCTAATTGACAAATGCCAATTACAGCTTTTTGTTTTACCTTTAATTTAATGAGTGTTCTTACAACATGCTGGGCCAGGGCTCACAAATCTCCAATAGGCTGGAGTACAGACTTAAGGTCGAATTGAAACATTTTTAAAAAATGGTCGAAACGGTCCAATTTTACTAGGGAGTTATTATTCTTTAAGTCAATGGGAGATGTCCAGGGATCAATTTGGAGTTGTTTGCAGCCTGAGAAAACTTGAATTGAATTAGATTAAAAAAAAAAAATTCCAGTTCAAACTCGAAATTTGACACTTGTTAAATCTGTCCCTAAAAGGTGACCATACACGGAGAGATCCGTTTGCAACATCGCCAAACGGGCCGAAAATTTATCATACTCTGGCCCATTAGGAACTCAAAATCGACTATTCACCACCTAAAACCTGCGTAATTGCTGTATAAGTCGACGGGAGAGGTCAAGATAGCAATTTGGCGATAATGGGCTAGGGCCCAAAGATCGGATCAGATACGGGCTGTCAGATCAACAAACAGATGCGGCCGTGATCTGACTGGATTTTTAGTCCCGTCCAATCGACATTTGCCCAACTTTTTCGATCAGGGATGCCCGTCGGCCCCATAAACGGACCAATAAGCTGCCAACTCGGTGCGTCAGCAGCCATTATCGGCCTATGTATGACCACCTTAATGTGGACTAAACCACTTGCAGCCTGAGATTTCAAGAAACTAACAGTCACCAATACCCTTGCAGTCAGTTTGTTGCTGGTTCTACCCCCACCAGGAAGGGTGCAAATTCAAATGTAAGTGGGCACATAAGAGCTAAATTAGTTACTTAATGGTCAGTCTGCAAGAGCAGATAAGTGGCCCCAGTTGCCTCACTTTGAGATTTGTCACTGTGGCGACTAGTTTCCCCAAATCTCCTCGTGTCGACTGACCCGGTCATGGGAAAAAAATGTATTTCAAAACGCATCAGTTAATAGTGCTGTCCCAGCAGAATTCTGCACTGAAGTCCATTTCTCAAAAGAGCAAACAGATTTCTTTATATTTAATTTTTAAATCCGACATGGGGCTAGCCATATTGTTAATTTCCCAGCTGCCTCAAGCCATGTGACTTGTGCTCTGATAAACTTGTCACTCTTTACTGCTGTACTGTGATATCACCCCCTCCCTTTCTCCATCCCTCCCCCAGCAGCCTAACAACAGAACAATGGGAAGGTAACCAGATAACAGCTTCCTAACACAAGATAACAGTTATCTGGTAGATCTAAGAATAGCACTCAATAGTAAAAACCCATGTCCCACTGAAACTCACATGATGAGGGACAGCTGGTAAATGGACACAATGGGGCAGGTTCACTAAATCGCGAAGCGTCTAACGCTTGGGCTAATTCGCCATCATGACGTCATTTTGCAACTTCGCAAATTCACTAACACGGACTCTGGCGAATTTCCGCTACCGAAGTAGATAGACTTGCGCAACTTCGCACCCTTACGCCAGGCAAAGTTGCGTACTGACGAAGGATCGTAACTTCGCAAATTCACTAAGATGAACATTTTCCTCAACCTTAGCACTTACGCTAGACGTTACTTTGCCTGGTCAGACCAGGAGAAGTTCAATACAATAGATGGGAGGTTGAAAAAAAATTGTCAAATTTTTTCCAAGTCCCAAAAAAACACTGGCGTATTTTAGCATAGGAGGGTGATAGTCTGAAAAAGATCGATAATTTTTTTGGGGGGGGGTTACCCTTCTTTCCCCCTACATTTCCTAACATATGGCAACTCAACTATACAGGGGACACATGTAGGGCAATAGGACAACTTTATTTTATTTATTAAAGGTTTCCTGGGCTTGTGTAGTGGAATGTAGTGGCTGTAACATATACTTCTATTATAACTCAAAGTTCCCGCCGTATGCAAATTGGTGTAACAGCGCTCTGCCTAGTGAACTAACACTAGCGCAACAACGCTACCGTTCGCCGACCTGAGTGTAAATTCGCACTTTAGTGGATTTGCGTAGCGCTGGTGAAAATTCGCCTGGCGAAGTGCGGCGAACACTAGCGAAGCCTACGCTTGAGAATTATCGGATCTTAGTGAATCTGCCCCAATGTCTAGCCCCATGTTAAGTTTTAAACATTGAATATTAAAAAATCTGTTTGCTCTTTTGAGAAATGGATTTCAGTGCAGACGTGGAGTAGCTGATGCGTTTTGAAAACAACAGGTTTTCCCATGACAGTATCCCTTTAACACACTTTGAAGAGTTACTCTTTTCATCTGGACTGAAGCCAGTGACCCCTGACTCACAAGCTCTGAGTAGTGGACCTCTTATTGCTATTTACTGACAAATTAGAGGAGATTTAGGAGAGCGGTCAGGACACTAGGGACAGGCAAAGTTCAAATAGGCTGGGGCACTGTTTATATTTGCACTGCAGCTTGGCAGGACTTTCCACCCTAGTCCAGACAGGAGGAATAAGGCAGCCCTGTATGAAGCAGTTTGGTGGCCAACACAGGTCAACAATCGGGGGGTGGCAGCACTTGTATGTTTTTATAGGCATAGTGTTTCCTTTAAATGCTGAAATGTGTCCCTTTAAAGAAGAAGGAAAGGTTAAAACTAAGTAAGCTTAATCAAATAGGTCTATATAAATAAACCAATAAACCCTCAAAATAATGCTGCTCCGAGTCCTCTGTCAAATAAAACAGCATTTCTTTCCTTCTATTTCTATCCTTCTTTCAGCTTTAAGGACACGGAAATTGTATAATAGAATAAGGCTAGAAATGCTGTATTTTGTATACTAAACATGAACTTACTGCACCACAAAACCTAACCAAACAAATGATTTAAGGTGGCCATACACGGGCAGATAAAAGCTGCCGACAGACTGTCGGCAGCTTATCTGCCCGTGTGGGGGGCCCTCCGATGGGCTTTCCCGATCGATATCTGGCTGAAAGTCGGCCAGATGTCGATCGGGCAGGATTAAAAATCCCCTCGGATCGCGGCCGCATCTGTTCATTGATGCGGTCCCGCGATCCGACCGCCCATACTGATCCGAACGTTGGGCCCTAGGGCCCACGATCGGATCAGCCCGATATCGCCCACCTCAAGGTGGGCATATCGGGGAGAGATCCGCTTGTTTGGCAACATCGCCAAACGAGCGGATCTCTTCGTTTATGGCCACCTTTATGCTTTCAAAGTTGATTACAGGGGGCTGTCATCTTGTAACTTTGCTAAAGGGATCCTGTCATGGGAAAACATTTTCAAAACACATCAGTTAATAGTGCTGCTCCAGTAGACTTCTGCACTGAAATCCATTTCTCAAAAGAGAAAACAGATTTTTATATATTCAGTTTTGAAATCTGACATGGGGCTAGACATTTTGTCAATTTCCCTGCTGCCCCGGTCATGTGACTTGTGCCAGCACTTTAGGAGGGAACTGCTTTCTGGCAGGCTGTTTTTCCTTCTCAATGTAACTGAATGGAAAGCAGTGGGACATGGGTTTTTACTCTTGAGTGTTGTTCTTAAATCTACCAGGCAGCTGTTATCTTGTGTTAGGGACTTGTTATCTTGTTACCTTCTCATTGTTCTGTTGTTAGGCTGCTGGGGTGGGAAAAAGGGAGGGGGTGATATCACTCCAACTTGCAGTACAGCAGTAAAGAACGATCAAAGTTTATCAGAGCACAAGTCACATGACTTGGGGCAGTTGGGAAATTGACAATATGTCTAGCCCCATGTCAGATTTCAAAATTAAATATAAAAAAAAAAAATTGTTCTTTTGATAAATGGATTTCAATGCAGAATTCTGCTGGAGCAGCACTATTAACTGCTGCAATTTGAAAAAAACATTTTCCGATGACCGTATCCCTTTAAACATCTTTGCAAGACCAAGACTATACACATGCTCAGTGTGACCTGGGCTTCTTAGGGATCATCATAAATTATCAAAAAAGGGAAAAAACAAAGCTACTTGAGTTCTGCATGGCTGGGCAGTAAGGCAGGGGCTCCCGCTGCTGTTCATAAGTATGATTGTTTCCCTGCCAACAGTTAGGGACTGTCTGACAATTCCTATCCACAACAGTAAATGAAGGGAGAATTTCACTGCATACAGTCAGGTTTGTAATAAAAACGGTACATATTTTTTAAATTAAAGTATACTGGAAATAGGTTTCTTTTTCATTAAAAAAAATTTTTTTTGCCTTTACATGCCCTTTAAAGGAGAATTCAAACCTAAACTTATAGAAAACCCTAACCCCAAACCACAATAGCCCCCCTCCCTCCTCCTCCCAGCCTAAGTGTTACCCCAAGCAAATGCTCCTAGCGTTTTACTTACCCCTCGGTGCAGATTCAGGCATTGGAGTTCATGGGCGCCATCTTCAGCCGCTTCGGTAATCTTCGGAACAAGACTGGAGCTTCAGCAATTTTCGGGAGTTTTGAATTGTCGCGATACAAAAAATTGCTCCCACTGAACATGCCAGTCTCATTCCAAAGATTACTGAAGGGTCTGAAGATGGAGCAAGTGAACTCAGATGCCTAAATCTGCATTGAGGGGTAAATAAAACGTTAGGGGAATTTGCCTGGGGCAACACTTATGCTGGAGGGAGGAGGGGGTCTATGTAGGGTAGGGTTTTTTATAGGTTTAGGGTTGAATTCTCCTTTAAACTTCCAGGCCTTGGGCTTGAGCATGCTTGGCAGGGAGAGACTGAGGCAGAAAGTTATGTCACAGCAAGCTAATATGGCAGTTGCTTTCCTAAACAAACAGTGTCTAGAGAGGTTTACTCAGGTATGGAAAGAATAAAGAATAAAAATTGTGTTCTAGCTTGCACTGTAGTGGATAATTTGCAATAAACTGCCTTGGTAGATTTCCTTCTCCTTTAAGGAGCAGTACCTGCTATTTGAGACTACTCACCTTTATCTTTATCCACCCTGATCACCACGACACACTCGTTCCTGCCGATCCTAATAAGTTTGTTGATAGATCGGATACGCCTTCTCGACAACTCGCTGAGCAGAATCATACCCTCAATGTTGTTATATTCCAAGAGGCTGACATAAGCCCCCATCTCAGCTATGGACCGGACATTCACCATGACCACGTCGTCCACCTCCGGGAACTTGTGTTGGTAAAATCTACAGCTTAAGGCAGGCATCCTGCAAAGAGAACCCGTAACATTTAGACCCAGCTCCATAAAGCTTGAACTCTAAACTTGGCCCCTGGGATTCAAGGACATGTCTAATTAAAGCTTCCATCTCTTCCCTTTCAGTCAGCAGCTTACTGGCACATAAATGGAGCTGCCCATTGACATGGTTCTTAAACTGATTTGTAGTAACCAATATCAACCCGATTCGGTCCAGTCTGTGTATGTGACTTTTATTTGTTTTACCCCATAAGTGTCTCTTTGGCTTCACTTAAGAAATCATAAATTCTGCAAGGGTGTGTAAACTTATGAGCACAACTGTATCTCTCACTCCAGTTGCAGCAGTGCAACTCCCTGCATCTACCAACTAAAAGGTTTAATAACAGATGGCCAAACTCCAATGTATTTAGTGAAAATATTTTACACTTATTAAACATTATCCCCACAGGGGCTACTGGGCGTACAAAGGGAGAAGTGCAAATACCCTCTATGTTCACCTATAAATTAAAGTGTTTTAAAGTAAATCAAAGTAAATTTTAGTGTGACATAGAGTGATGCCATAGACATAAAGATTTTTGAAAGATCCAGTTGTTATCACGAGACCACGAATCTCTCAAAGCGATCATTTAAATGTCCGATGTGTCCATCAACTAAAAAGACCATTTCAGGCGATATTGCCAGCAATACTGAAGGGTCGCTGCCTGGTTGGGCCAGAAAACATCTGGCCGATCAATTTTCAGACCGGACGAAAAATCGCAAGATGTACGATAGTTCGAATCCCACGATAATTTGACAGATTGGTCGGACTTCGCTAACATCGGTCGATCGGCAGGGAAAGATCTTTGCGTCTAAGGGGAGCTATAGTCAGACAATTTGTAATTGTGGTGTTTATTATCAGGCAGCAATCCAGTTTGTGATTTCAGCCATCTGGCTGTTAAGGTCCTAATTCCCGTAGTAACCATTAAGATGAACAAGAGACTGGAATATGAATAGAAGAGGGTTAGAATAGAAAGATAATGAAAAGTAGCAATACCGATACATTTTCAGCCTTACAGTACAATTGTTTTTATATGGGGTCAGCAACCCCCGTTTGAAAGCTGAAAAAGTCAGCAGAAAAAGGCAAATGATTCAAAAACTATAAATGAAGACCAACTGAAAAGCTGCTTGGAACTGGCCATTCTGGAACATACAGACGCTTACTTTAAAGGTGAGTAAGAAGAACTCCATTTAAAAATAATTCTTTGTATAACGAAAGAAAAGGATGGGATTGAATTATCCCCTCTGAGTCCTACACAAAGGCATGGACTCTGTTGCCCAAGTGTCCCAGGCCAAGGAGGGCCCCATCATCCTCACCCGGTTTGGGGTCGTTTGGACTCCCCTTTGCTGAAGCTGGGGGGGGGGTTGGACCGAGATTGTTCAGGTGCTTCTAAAAGCAATATTCCCTGCACTGCTGGCTCTGACTCCTGAAACTATGTAGCAAAAGCAAGCAGATAAAATATAGGGAGAAGGGACTTCTTTGCTACAAAGTTGCAACAGTTAGAAACACAGAGCAATTCCAGTTTAGAGCACTTGACAATGTGTAATGAGCGGATATGGGCAACTTGCTTACAGTTTACATTTTCTTTCATTAGAGAAAGGGCAGTTTTTGGGGCGGAGCTTCCCTTTGACAAAGGCACCGGCAAGCAGATGCTTCTAGAAGAGTTAGAAGGCGAGACTTACGATATAAATAACTGGCATGTTTATATAAAGGAGGGCGGGTGCCACCGGCAAGTGTTGGAGGAGTTCCCGGGGAATAACCATGTAACTGCAGCAGAACAACAACTCCCAGTATCCCCCGCTAGCCTCTGTACACAGTTATAACAGGGGCATCCCACGACACTAGGGCCGCACACTGGAGTTCCAGGAGCGGCAGATATAACAGATAAAGGTGTCGGAGCCTTACTTGGCTAATGTCCCGTGCGACAAACAGAAACCTGGTACCCGGCGCGCTCCTTCAGCTCACGCCGAACTATTTCATCAGCATGCGTTCCGGCAAAGAACAACACGCATGCGTGACCCCATAGAACGACAGCGCGGCTCCGGAAGCGGAAGTTAACGTTACTACGTTTACAATGTTCGGAAGTTATATGGTGCCATATTGGAGGTGGCGTATTATCGCCTTAAAGTATTGTTCATTATATAAAGAAAATAATAGGGATAAAACACATAGCAACAGGTGCAGAATCCTATAAAATCGGTCACAATCTTTTATGCGAGTAAAAACGCCACTTCCGCCTTGCTGCGCAGAAATTCTCAGTCAGCTGGAAATCACATGACGGTAGCCGTTCAGGTGACAAGTTAACCACGCCTTTCTCCGTCTGGATCACATGACGGGCTGTAGATCGCTTGGTTCCGCAGCAGAAGCTCGAGTGTCAGTGACGGCAGAAGCGAATCGCGGTGCAAGATGTCGGGCAAAGACAGGATCGAGGTGTTTCCCTCTAGGATGTAAGTACAGCCATTTCCTCGGGTAGAATGTACTGCGTACTCGGGGGATTGTTTATATGCCTTGTTATAGGGGGGGAGCCTTTATACAACAACCCCCCCCTTGAACTCCCATTTCTATAACAAGCACAAGAGTTGGGTTGTACCATTCCTGCCAGTGAGCCCCTGTTAGTCAGTGAAGTGGCACAAACCAACTCTGTGCAGCTCATTGTATTCTTTGTATTGTCCCTCATTGTATTCTTCCTGTCACACAATTCACTGGTGCCACTGTACATTCACCCCCCGCTGTGACTGCCTGAAACATGTAGTTCCCTAATGGCAGGGGAGAGCTTGTGACTGCACACACTGCACCCAGTCTGACTGTCTCACTCACTTCCCTATATACACTTATTGCACATTTCCCCTGGGTCTTTGTGGCCTGTGCTAGTCTCTGCACTGCTGGTTCTGACTATTGAAAGAGGACTCTGGTTTTAATGTATAATAAAGCGGATATAAGTCACTTGGCTATAGTTGTGCACTTATCAGAGAGACAGAGACTGTAGCACTTTGGGGGTGAGCTGCTATTAGAGCATATATATACACAGAGCGCACGTACCCTCACATCACTCTGTACTCGGCTCCCCTGACAGGAATGCGTCTGATGTTAATGACTGAGGATTCCAGTCCTGGTGTTGAGTGTAAACACGCGCTCTGTTTAGGCAACACTGCCCAGCACCCAGCAGGATTAAACTGCTCCCTGGGTTTGGTTCCAGCGAGGAGGGGATGGAGGGAACCTGTATTAGTCACATTGGGACAAGGGGAAAGTGTTTGTTGGACTGGCTCACCAGCCTGTGGTTTTATTCAAAGGCTGCAATATAAATAATAAACATATGAGAAGGCAGAGGGCTGGACGCTAATAAAGCCTGAGCATTTTCTGTGCCCTGGGCCTTGTACACGTGGCCTGATATAAGATCAGTCTGGTTGGAGGAGCTAATGACACTGTGTGCACTCTACCCCCCCCCGCA
>CM044445.1:105473410-105485242 GCA_024363595.1 Xenopus borealis
TGACGACCCCTAAGCTCAGCTTCTCAACAGATTCTCAGAGCCCACTGAGCATGTGACACTTTCCAAGATGGAGACCCCCTGTGACAAGTTTGAAGTCCTGGATCATTGTTGTTATTGACAAGCTGAAACTTTAGGCTGGTGCAATAAGTTCAGTATATAAAATATGGCATATTTTGCCATATTAATTTTTAGGGTTTAGTTCTCCTTAAAGGTGTGCCTGTGATTTAAATTCCTTTTAACTAGGAAAAGGCACCAAATATCCCTCTGCTCTGCGTCTTTGTCAGAGCACAGAGTCTTTAAGTGGGAGCTTTGTATATACATTCTCCTTCAAGGCAGCTACAGGTTTTCACTCTCACATTCCAGCTTATCAAATGGAATGCACAACTGCTCTTTGAAGCATTAAAGGCGTTGCTTTATCCTGCGTCTGCCATGTTTAGTTACTAGCCTCATCCATTTACATCTGGTTATGCCTCATGTCTCACAGTTCCCCATGTTTATCATAACAATATAAAAGAGAGCTTCACCTTTAAGCTAACTTTTAGTATGTTATACAATGGACAATTTAAGAAACTTTTCAATTGGTCTTCATTATATATTTTCTAGTTTTTTTTTTAATTACAGGTATGGGACCTGTTATCCAGTGACCTGGGGTCTTCTGGATGATGGATCTTTCCGTAATTTGGATCTTCATACCTTAAGCCTCCAATAAAGGCGGTCATAGACATTACAATTACGATAAACACACATAGAGCTGAATCATCAGATATATATATAGAAACAATAGAATTCTACCTGTATCTGACAATTCAGCACGAACATTGGCCGATGTTTGGGTTCCTTCAAAGGCACCTGATCTTCGGCCAATAGGCGTCGGATTGTTTGCCACCATACAAGCACAGAATATCGTATGAAAATGAGTTTCGTGCAATATTATCTGTGCGTCTATGGCCACCTTTAGGATCAATTATATCTTACATTGGATCAAGTACAAGGTACTGTTTTAATATTACAGACAAAAAGGAAATCATTTTTTAAAAATTCCGATTGTTTGGATACTATTGAGTATATATTGGAGAGTGTCTCTCCGTTATTTGGAGCTTTCTGGATTAAGTGTTTTCCAGATTACGGATCCCATACCTGTATTGGCCGCCTTCTTCTGATTCTTCCCACCTGTCATATTGGGGTCACTGACCCGTCTATAAAACACATGCTCTGTAAGGCTACAAATTTATTGTTACTTTTTGTTACTCATCTTTCTGTTCGGGTAGTCGTCTATTCGTATTCCAGACTCACATTCAAATCAGCAGGGCTGCTAAGGTAATTTGGACCCTAGCAACCAGATTGCTGAAATTGCAAACTGCTGTTGGATAAAAAGCTAAGTAACTCAAATAAAATGACAACCAATTGTCTCAGAATATCACTTTCTTCATCATGTTAAAAGTTAACCCAAAGGTGAACAACTCCTTTAAAGCAGGGATCCCCAATTGCCGGGCCAGCTTCTGGGCTACGGACAGTCCTGAACTGGGCCGCAGAGTCTACCCCGCAATTAACGAGGCACATTTAATTAGATGCCGGCCGCTGAATGGGGGGGCAATTCTGGCGTGCTGGCTTCTAATTCACTGCGCCTCATTTATTGGACGCCAACCCCGTATGGACCTCCCACTTTGCCCCCGTGACTCCACCTTGGGCAACCGCACCTCACCCCTTGCAAAAAATTTTTGCCTCGACACCTGTCCCTGGAAAGGGAGGGACCGCTGCTTTAAAGGATATGTGGGGACACAGCAGTAACAACATTGCTTTACATGAAAGTACTGTCGCTATGTAATGTAGAAAGATAAACCACTGACCTCCTGTGTTAGCTCTTGTGCGTTAGGAACGAGCGGGTACGGGGGACTGACTTTGTTCATGTGCACGGCCACAGCATTGTGGATCTTAAAGGCATTCTGAAAGTCCACATTTTGCACCAGTTGGAGAAGTACGCCGATATCTTCCTGGCTCTGAGAGTCTACCAAGGTGTGCTGGATATCCTTGAGCGAAGATAACAAGTCTTCAACCTCTGAAACGGGAAAATAACATCATTTCATATTCGACGCCATCATAGCTTGTCAACACCCTGAAAATATTTGCATTTCATTACAAAAAATGAAAGATGTGGGACAAATTTAAACTGGAAAGAAAAAGAGAAATTCCCCACAGAGAGAAGTGGGGAAAAAGCATACAAGTGTGAAAGAGTCAGTAACAAGTTTATGGAATCTTTCCTGAATACATTTTATTATTGAGTTTATGAAAAAAAAAAAAATTGTCCGGGAGAGACTCATTCTGCCATTAAACTCTATGAAGGGAACAATTCCCATTTGTCATTGAGGTTGAGACAATATCCAGGAACTGATATGCGAATGAGAGAGTCTTTAAGGGCCAGGGCACACAAGGTTAATGGGGGAGATTAGTCGCCCATTGGCAATTCACTTCTTCTTCGGGCGATTAATCTCCCCGAACCTCGGGACCGCATACACACAGATATGCGCCTGCGATCCGACTGGGTTTATTAACCTGCCCGATTGAGATTTGGACGACTCTTACACAGATTTTAATCAGGGAAGCCCGTTGGATGGCCCCACACACGGGCCAATAAGCTATGACTCCGTCTGTCAGCAGCTATCGGCCTGTGCCTTAAAGGGCACCTATTGCCCAAAAAATGTGCCCCAAACCGAAGGTGTGGGCTGATAGAGCCCACATTCCGGTTTGGTGTTCTAGTACTTTAAAAAAAAAAAAAAATGCCCCCTACAGGCACTTGCTTCCTCGCACCGGGAGTGACCTCCCAGTGCGAGCCTCCATGTATTCTGAAGCGAATGCGCAGTATGAAAAGCGTCCCCGGAAGTGTGGTTGCTTTTCAGTATGTGCATGTGTGTTACGTCATACGTGCATACGCTTCAGAAGACATGGTGGCTCACACCGGGAGCTCACTCCCGGGGCAAGGAAGCCAGCGCCTGCGGGGGGCATTTTTTTTTTTTTAAAGTACTAGAACCCCAAATCGGAATACGGGCTCCATCAGCCCCCACCTTCGGTTTGGGGCAAATAGGTGCCCTTTAAGACATTGGGAGGTTAATTTACGACCTACCCTTTTCCTTTCAGCCAGATAAGGAGAAAAATGGAAATGCAGTTCTGCTTCTCAAAGATCAGTTTGTATAACCAAATTCAAAAAATGAGTTTTTATTACATCAAAAAAGAACAAAGTGACAAAAACCAAAGCCCGACCAAAGGGGTTTCCCTTGGGGGGCAATAAAATAAAAAATAATTTTAAAAAAAGGCCTTTTTTCTTTTTCATTGTATTGCTCCTCAGGAAGAACCCTGCGGTCGGTATGCGTTGGGCTAATGATATTTGTTTTGGTTTGATTTTTGTCACTTTGTTCTTTTTTGATTTAATAAAAACACTCCTTTTTTTGAATTTGGGTGTGCAATCCTTCATTTAATTTTTTTTTTGTCCATGATTAACTTAGAGATTGTTATGGGGAGCCTCACATTGTTTATTGGGTGTGCACCTTCTGGCTCCATATTTTTTATTGATTCAGAAGCAGAGGGAAGATCTGGGAATGAATTGATGAAGAACGATAGCCCAATCATAGGTGCAACTTTAATAATATATCCCAGGATTTTCTTTTAATGTGTAACATGGAATTACTTTATTTTGGGTGGACAATACTAACTCTTGGGGTATATCCACATGGGACAAGTTTTGTACACAGTTATGGAAGCCTCTTCCTTACAGGGATGGGGCTCATTAGCTGTAGACTTTAGGAACTGCTATTACCTTGAAGATATACAGATGGGGTTTTATTCAATGGAATGATTGGATTATCTCCCAATGTTAGTTATTTTTTTATATATTAAACATTAACAAGACTGGCATTCTATTAAGAAAATAATATAGAACTAAAGTCTTGCATTTAATTGAAACTGAACCACTCAGACCTGTAAACTAAAGGGAAACTGTCATGGGGAAAAACATTCAAAATGCATCAGTTAATAGTGCTGTTCCAGAAGAATTCTGCATTGAAATCCATTTCTCAAAAGAGAAAACAGATTTTTTTAGAATTCATTTTGAAATCTGACATGGGGCTAGACATTTTGTCAATTTACCAGCTGCCCCAAGTCACGTGACTTGTGCTCTGATAAACTTTAATCACTCTTTACTGCTGTACTGAAAGTTGGAGTGATATCACCCCCCCCCACAGCAGCCTAACAACAGAACAATAAGAAGGTAACCAGATAACAGCTCCCTAACACAAGATAACAGCTGCCTGGTAGATCTAAGAACAACACTCAATAGTAAAACCCATGTCCCACTGCGTACTATTCAGTTACATTGAGAAGGAAAAATAACAGCAGCCTGCCAGAAAGCAGTTCCCTCCTAAAGTGCTGGCACAAGTCACATGACCGGGTCAGCTGGTAGTAACATCCAAGGAGTTGGAGAGCAACATGTTGCTCACTAGCTACCGGTTGGGGATCACTGTTCTAAACAAAATGGGTGCCCTCTTGTCAGCTGGAAGGACATTTAGGGCAAGGCCAGATGGAGCATTTTTACGTTGCGTTTTTAAAAACGCTCTGTTGGGCGTAAACACACCACTGAAACCACACAACGTTTTTCAGCACATAGGTTTCTTTTCCCAACATGCACTTCTCATTGAGAATTTGGATCCCATATTTAAATTACGCTGGGTATTTTCGCAAAGTGTAGAAACGTGCAGATCCCATAGAGTCTACTGAATTGGTAGTTTCGTGCCGTACTGGCGTTTCTGCTAAAAAACGCCAATACTGGCGTCCTGTGGAGGATTTCAGCTTGCAAGTGCCCTGTGGGAATTTTCATAGTGCGTTTTCCATTAGTTTCAGTGGTAGCACAGTGGGTACTTATAAGTACTTATGGGTACTTATGGGTACTTACACCAGATGGAGCTTTTTTTTAGCCGTGCCCCCACATTACTTGTACATTATTAGGAAAAGAAGCTTTTCTGTTAGTCAGGGCCATAAAAACATGCATGTGCTCATAATTCTAAAGGCAATTCTGACATTATATCACAGCTATGGAAAGCAAACAGCCAAGGCACCTCAAAGTTATTGGAGGCCAATGCTCTCTCTATTCTTCTGCTGGGAACAAACAACTGAAATGTACATAAGCCCAGTTATCCTAAAGTTATTGGAAGCCAATTCTTCTTCTGGGCAAAAGGAAAAAGGAAAGCCAATTCTGAAGTTCATAAGCCCAGTTATCCTACAGTTATTGGAAGCCAATTCTCTGTAGTCTAAGGGCTGGGGCAGACAGGGAGATTCTGTCGCCTGGCGATTAATCGAGGCGACAATCTCCCCGAACTGCCTTCTCCCTGTCCGACAACCTGTTTAAATAAAAAAACGCCAGCGCCAATGCACACGCGCCGATTTCCCGAATTCCCCGAAGTTTCCTCACGAAGCAACTTCGTGCGATTCCGGAAATCGCCACGCCACGTGTGCATTGGCGCTTTTTGACTTTAACAGGCAGCGGACAGGGAGAAGGAAACTCGGGGAGATTGTCGCCTCGCAGAATCGCCTCGCGACAGAAACTCCCCGAATCTCCCTGTCTGCACCAGCCCCAAGGCTAGCTCTGAGCTACACATCTCATGTGCTTTTCTGCAATTCAGAAGGAGCTTCTACAGTTATATCAAACAAAGCCTCATACAAGCTGGGAGTCCATATGAGGCTACCAAATAACCAACAATAGTGCTAACCTGGCAACCTCCAAGGACATTTTCATGCTTGTGTGGCTTTCAGACCCTTTTTTACATTTGAGTGAGGCTCACGTGTAATAAAAGGTGTATAGTACAACAGTCAGACATCATTGCGATTAAGACACCACAAACACAGCTGCTGTATTTCCAAATAATGTAAATGACTAATTTGCCTCTCTGAAGACTTCAGTTGTTGGCTTATTGTGTTTTTTCCCCAAAATGCATCAGTTAATAGTGCAAATGAAATCCATTTGTTAAAACAGCAATTTTTTTATATTTAATTTTGAAATCTAACATGGGGCTAGACATATTGTCAGTTTACCCAGCTGTCACCAGTCATGTGACTTGTGCTCTGATAAACTTCAGTCACTTTTTAACTGCTGTACTGCAAGTTGGAGTGATATCACCCCCGTCCCTTTTCCCCACAGCAGCCTAACAACAGAACAATGAGAAGGTAACCAGATAACAGCTCCCTAACATCAGATAACAGCTGCCTGGTAGATCTAAGAACAGCACTCAATAGTAAAATCCAGGTCCCACTGCAACACATTCAGTTACATTGAGTAGGAGAAACAACAGCCTGCCAGAAAGCAGTTCCATCATGAAGTGATGGCTCTTTCTGAAAGCACATGACCAGGCAAAATGACCTGAGATGGCTGCCTACACACCAATATTTCAACTAAAAAAAAATATATATATATATATATATATATACTTGTTGGTTCAGGAATGAAATTTTATATTGTAGCGTGAACGGTTTGCAGTGTAAAGAGTGTAATTTATAAAAAAAAAAAAAAAAAAACTACATCATAAAAACCATGACTGAATCCCTTGAAGAAAATTCATCATGGTTTAGAGTTCCTCTAGTCATATACAGGGTCGGACTGGGCTGGCTGGGCACCGGGAAGAAACTTGGTGGGCCCCGACGACCCAGATCTGCACCCAGATGTGAAAAATTCTACCTGCCGCAACCTCCCCTTTGCGGGCGGCCACAGCAAAACACACAAACGCGCACACACGCGCTCGCTGCTTGGCAGTCCTACCCTGGTCATATACCAAACCTTATGCAAGACCACATGAGAGAACAGCCTGCCAACATACCATGCAAGCCTCTCCTCTGTGCCCTGGGCTGTCCATTACCATGTAGAAGACTCATGCTCTCAATACAAGTCAGCCCTATAGACGCAATCCCATTCACCCCAGAGACACACGCACACACTCACTTTGTAGCCGCAAGCAGCAGGCAGCAGCAATTGTGTCCCATGAGGAGAGAAGCTGGAGGCAGTTGTGGGAAGAGCATTGCAGGGCTCCCAGTCACTATACTCTTATCACTCACAGCCCTGATGGAATGAGAAGGAGAGTCTAGGTCAGCTGGGAAAAGCCAAAGCAGTGACATGCTGCGGGGGCCTGGACAGCAGAAAGACCAGCAATAAAGCACACAAACAAAGAGTCTTTGACGAGCCCAAATAAAAGACAGCTGTCCAGAATAAATGGGCACCCTGTTATTTGGGGCATAATTAGATTCACAGCTGCATTGTTGCCAATTCAGATTCCACCCAGGCAAAAAAAAAACATCTACGCAAATAGAGCCATGGAAAGTTTTCATTCTGAGTCTTTTGTGCTCTAAGTTAGTCAGTGACAACTCAGAGGGGACCCAATGCTGCTGCGTAACCATTTCCCCACGCTGGGGGCACGGGACTAACTGGCATCTCAGCACCGCCGCCCTTTAGGGTAAGTATTTTTTTTATAAAGGGTTCACCAAGCCAGGACATAAAGCAGAGTATTGTCAATTCCAAACACAACCCACACAACACAAAGAGGTGCACACTGCACACTCTCTAAACAATGAATCTGTTTTTGGCCAACGCTTCTCCCAGCACAAAAGAATATATTGACTTTAAAGAACAAGGACTGGCAAAAAAAAAAAATCCCATTTTTACTTTCTTTAAGGGAAAAGAAACCTATCTCCAATATACATTAAAAAATGTGTACCGTTTTTATAAGAAACCTGACTGTGTGCAGTGAAATTCTCCCTTCATTTACCGCTGTGGATCGGAATTGTCAGACGGTCCCTAACTTCTCTGCAGGGAAACAATCATACTTATGAACAGCAGGGGGAGCCCCCGCCTTATTTCCCAGCCATGCAGAACTCAAGCAGCTTTGTTTGTGTCCCTGCTTTGATCATTTATGATGATCCCTAAGAAGCCCAGATCACACTGAGCATGTGCACAGTCTTGGTCTTGCAAAGATGTATAACAAAGTTACAAGATGACAGCCCCCTGTGGCCAACTTTGAAAGCATAAATCAATTGTTTGATTAGGCTTGTGGTGCAGTAAGTTCATGTTTGGTATATACAAAATACAGCATCTAGCCGTATTCTATTTTAGACTTTCCTTGCCCTTTAATGGGCAGATTCATCAAGGATTCAATTGAAAACTTGAATTGTTTTAAAATGTTTTATGGTCTAAACCAGTGGACCCCAACCAGAAGCCTGTGAGCAACAAGTTGCACACCAACCCCCTGGATGTTGCTCCCAGTGGCCTCAAAACAGGGGCTTATTTTTGAATTCCAGGCTTGGATGGAATTTTTGGTTGCATTAAAAACCAAGTATATGGCCAAACAGAGCCTTACGTAGGATGCCAGTCCACATGGGGCTTCCAAATAGCCAATCAGAGCCCTTATTTGGCACCCCAGAGACTTGTTTGTGTTTCTGTTGCTCCCTAACTTTTCTGAATGTTGCTCATGGGTAAATAAAAGGTTGGCGATCTCTGGTCTTAACTGTCAAATTCGACCAGGTAGTTATTTAAAATCGATTCAGTCTGTTTAAAAATTTGAATTTTGAGATTTATCATACTCTGGCCCTTTAAGAATTTGACTATTGGCCACCTAAAACCTGCCGAAATTGCTGTTTGAGTCAATGGGAGAGGTCCAGGGATCAATGTGGAGTTTCCTGCAGCGTTCCCTACATTCCAATTTTCTTTAATTAGATTTTTAAAATATATTTCAATTGGTCGAATTTCAAATTTATGGGAGTTCAGGGGAGTTTTTAAAGACTCACATGAATTTCGAAATTCAAACTTTGTCAAGTGCATGTCTGAATATAACAAATAAGAGGGGAATTACTCTGGTAAGTGGAATGTGATGAGTCAGCAAGAGAAGCTTTATGAAAATACTCCCTGAGTAGGGGAGGGACAGGGGGCCCTATAACTGTTGCACAAGGGGAACATATTATGCTGATGCACGCCACTGGAACGTTGCCCTGCAGGTCAGCAGCAAATGGCAGAGAGGAGGGAGCACTTAATAATCTTTAATTAAATATATATCAAAATATATGTTCAGATGGGTATGTATCAGTACAGGTGTGCTTAGGACTTTGGGGTCTTTATGTCATTTTTTTAATTAGTCCCAATAGGATTGTTTTGCCTTCAATAAGGATTAAATATATCTTAGTTGGGATCAAGTAGAAGGTACATGGGATCTATTACCCAGAATGCTTGGGACCTGGATAACGGATCTTTCCGTAACTTGGATCTTCATACCTTACGTCTGCTAAAAAATCCTAAATCAACCCAATAGGCTGGTTTTGCCTCCAATAAGGATTAATTATATCTTAGTTGGGATCAAGTACAAGCTACTGTCAATCTCCAATGCACTCCCCTCCCCCTGTAAGCTTTATTGATGTACAGAAGGTGATCTTGGAAAACAAGGTACGGTCTTAAAAGAGAAAAGGTCTTAATTTTGATTATTTTGAGAAAATGATAAAAAAAAAAAGTCTATGGGAGAGGGTCTTCTCGTAATGCAGAGCTTTCTGGATAACGGCTTTCCAGATAACAGATCTTATACCTGCGCAGTTTTATTATTAAAGAGAAAAAAACTTTAAAAAAATTTGGATTATTTGATTATAATGGAGTCTATGGGAAATACCCTTTCCGTAATTCAGAGCTTGCTGGGTAATTGGTTTCCAGATAACAGATCTAACAGCTGCCCCACTCCTTACTAACAGGTTCAGTCAGTCGGGCACCTTTTCCATAGAGCTTGAAAGAGCTTCTCACGTTGTAGGAAAGCTTTAGTGCCATTTCTACTTGGAAATGGTTTGTACAGGTATGGTATCCGGTATCCAGAAATCCCTTCACCAGAAAGCTAATTACAGAAAGGCTGCCTTCCATCAACTCCATTTTATCCAACTATTCAAAATAACTTCTTTTTTCTCTGTAATAATTTTAAAAAAAAGCTTGGTAGGAAAAAGGGTGAACTTGATGGTAGCGGTTATTTTTTCAACCTTGACTACTATGTGGTTTCTATTTTTAAATGACCAAGAAATTCCATTCCATATCTACCAACATAATGTTCCTTTTTCGGTTCAAGTATTCCCCAGCGACATCCCCTATATTGAAGGGCTTTTAAATCTTCCCAACAAGCAGGATCCAAAGTCTGAGCGATAAATTAGATTTATGGGGACAGCTGAAGGTGTAGGCAAGGCCCTACATTCATTCTATATTTATTTATCCTTTTATACACAGGTTAAAGGGGTGGTTCACCTTCATGTTCATTTTTAGTATATTGTAGAAGAGCCAATTCTAAGAAACTTTTCAATTGGTCTTCATTATTTATTTTTCATAGTTTTTTTAATGATTTGCAATTTTCTTCTGTCTCTTTGCAGCTTTCAAATGGGGGTCACTGACACAATCTAAAAAACAAATGCTCTGTAAGGCTACAAATGTATTGTTATTGCCACTTTTTATTACTTATCATTCTATTCAGTCCATCTCCTATTCATATTCCAGTCTCTTATTCAAATCAATGCAGGGTTGCTAGGGTAATTTGTACCCTAGAAACCAAATTGCTGACACTGCAAACTAGAGAGCTGCTGAATAAAAAGCTAAATAACTATAAAACCACAAACAATAAAAAATGAAAACCAATTGCAAATTGTCTCAGAATATCACTCTCTACATTATACTAAAAGTTAACTTAAAGGTGAACAACCCCTTTAATGATGTCATACACCAGTTTATTTACCACTGTTCAGACAAGAAAACATTATGATGTGTTCAGAAGCTTCACTTCTTGGAACTGAAAACTGAATGAAACCCTCTTGGCTACTGTTCCGTGTGGAAATGTTATGGATTAACAAATTAAATAGACTTTGGCCAAAAGGTCTTAGAGTATACAGCGACTTCTTTCATCTAAGGTAACTACCCTGTTGTTCTATGGTCAGTAAACACCCTTTGGTATGTAAACTGTTTTTAATAATCCATAGTTTAATGCTTCTTCCTTTCTTTTGAAGGTTCACAGTATAATGGAGCCAGATCCCAGACTGCATTGAGGAAGGTATATCTGAAGCTTTCCTATCTGGGGAAAAGTTAACATTGTTTTTATTATCCCTATTCTTGTGTTTTTACCATTATGTTTTCTTACGGAGATGGGTATGCCCTATGTCTGTCTAGGACACAACTGAATAATGTCTAAAAAGCTGAAGCAATGGGCTGTAATGGACGAAGAGACTGTTGAATTCAATTGGACGCTTCACCCTTGTTATACTAAATGATTTGTGTGAGCTAAGGGGACAGGTTCTGGTGTGGAACACTCCCATTCAAAGGGGGTTAAATAGTTTGTACATTGTCTCACCAGACAGGCTTGAGAAAGGGTGGGGATAGGGTTGCCACCTTTTCTGGAAACAAATACCGGCCTTCCTATAGATTTATCTTTTTCCCCTATTAATAACATTGGGATCAAACATCATTTTTACTGGCCAGGTGGCAACCCTAGGTGAGAATAAGCCCAAAACGTGGCCTAATAAATCCAAGTTTTCACTTTGCTGCTGCAGCAGTATTTTTTCCCTCTATGTCTCTGCAAACTCCTGACAAAGGTTTCCGGACTGCTTTGCAGCCAACCTACTGGGTAAAATAAGTTGGTTTAAGCACACATAGTATTGACTGCTTTGTTCACTTTCACTGGGAGGCAGGCACTGAGCCCTATTAGAAGTTTTGTGCAAGTATCTACCTTGGTAGCACATAGAAGATTTCAGTTGCACCGTGTGGTGGGAGAGTGGTGGGTATAAAGGTGGGGGGGTATAAAG
>CM044445.1:105497609-105515454 GCA_024363595.1 Xenopus borealis
TATATATATAAAGGTGAATTATTTAATCTACCATGTATTTTAGTAAGGGAGCACTATCAGCTATTTGGACTGCCTCCCTTTTAATTAAACTTAGCACAGTGAGTGTAAAATCAGACCCCACGCAAATACTTTAACATATAGCGGAAAATTGCTTGAAATTACATTTTCATTTATTATGCAAAATAACAGTTACTTAAACTAGCGTTTAACTGCCAAACATTCAGCTTGGTCACAATGGGCCTGTCATTTAGGGCACCTCTGATGACGGCAGATGGAGAAACTAACTGTAGCTACTAATTGTAAAGCAAGAGTCAAGGGAGCTGGGCTAATTACTGTGTTTGTCACAGATGTCAATGGTAAGTGAGAAGCAGAAAGAAGTGTTTGGATCACGGCTATATTACTATATATATATATATTTCTTCCATAGATTCATATAACCTGCTGGGGGGGCAGTGTTGATTGAGCCACTTTAATCATGTGATCAGAGTCCAAATTCCCCTAATTAATGACAGTAAACTTAATCCTTATTTTGTGGTCAAGCTTAAGGCTTAAAGACTTTACTGCAGACCAGTCAGTGGGTCATCATGAACACAAGACAAAGGAGTTCTGCTCCCTACATGAAATAAAAATCAGGCCAGTGCCTGACAAATGTTTACTAGTGGAAGCCATTGCTCTGCAAAGGGGAACTACTTCGAAAATAAAAATTTTACATTAGCTTCAGCTGAAACGGAAAAAAAAACTTCTAAATACAATTGATTAAAAATTGTGAAATAATCAAGTTTATGGTCACTCTCCCTCTTTCAGCATCTGTTTCTCCTCATTCTGTCTTCATTCAGGACTGTTAGGTCCAATATATTTTACGGGGGGGGATTCTTTTGCCTAGAAGCTATATTAGAACTCACTCTATTAAATTACCAGACATCATGTCTCTCTACATGCAACATTTCTGCCTAGAAGCTATATTAGAACTCACTCTATTAAATTACCAGACATCATGTCTCTCTACATGCAACATTTCTGCAACAGGCAGTTGTTGTTAGGTTTTGTTTACTGGAATCAGTTATTTCAGTGAGCTCCAATACATCTTCTAGGAAAGGAAGCCCTCCTATAAGATATATTGGATCCAACTGTCAATGAATATCTGACACCCGACTGCTGCAGAATTTTTAATTGATTGTATTTAGAAAATTTCTCACTTCAGTATGAGGAAACATTTTCATTTTCGCAGTAGTTCCCCTTTAAACAGAAATACCATGCCGGACTTATCTCCCTGTCCACTCTCATGATAACCCACTAATCCACCACTAACCCTGACAGCGGCTGGGGGAGACTGGAAGTTCAGCACATGAAAGAGAATGGCTGCCCTGACCTGGACACTTACTTCAACAGCACTTGATTTATAGAGCACTTTCTTTTTATTTATAGACCCATGTACCAGAGGGTGCCAGAGAACCAAGAACCTTCCATCTGACAGTTGAGTCTCCGTGGTCCATTTCCAATACAATTATGTGCCCAGGAATGCCAGCTGCTGGCAACCAAGCATTTGCCTGATGCACAGAGGCAATTATACCATAAATGTGAGAGCAGTCAAGTAATTAACAGATAGAGGAATCTATCAAAGTTCATTTATTCACTTGTCATCCTACAGATGGGAGCATAATCCCCGCCATCTGCTTGCCATGCGAGATCAAGTCTGCTAAGCTGCAAAGCCCCAGTGGATCAGCCATGATCTGTAGATAGTAGCTGTAAAGACACTTCTAGAGCTTACAATCCACCATTTCCACATTGAACAACTCTGGGCCCTCCTACTTCTACTGTATGTTTTGTTGTCCAACAATGTACATAGTCCTAGCAAGATCAATGCTGGCATGGTGCCATAAAAATAAAATCCAGTTTTTAATGAAAAAGAAATCTATCTCCAAAAAATGTCTACCGATTTTATAATAAACCTGACTGTATGCAGTGAAATTTCCCAATCATTTTACCTACTATGAATGCTGTGGATAGGACAGTCCCTAACTACTCTGCAGGTAAATGATCATACTTTCAAATGGCAGGGGGGAGCGGTTTCCCTGTAGAGCAGGGGTCCCCAACCTTTTTGACCCATGAGCCACATTCAAAAGTAAAAAGAGTTGGGGAGCAACACAAGTATGAAAAAGTCCCTGGGGTTTCCAAATAAGGGCTGTGATTGGCTAATTGGTAGCCCCTTTGGGACTGGCAGCCTACAGGAGGCTCTGTTTGGTACTATACTTAGTTTTTATGCAATTAAAACTTGCTTCCAAGCCTGGAATTTAAAAATAAGCCCCTGCTATGAGGACATTGAGAGCAACATCCAAGGGGTTGGAGAGCAACATGTTGCTCACAAGCTACTGGTTGGGGATCACTGATGTAGAGCAACTGGCGACTGTGTAGAGATTCATATATGCAGATCCAGTACAGTATGTATATTCTTATTATTAATCAGTCTTGCTGTATTGGCTCCTATGGCAGCTATTATTTGACTTGTGCTGTTTTTGATAATTTACGACAGGGGTCCCCAACCTTTTTTGCTCGTGAACCACATTTATATTTAAAAAAGAGTTGGAGAGCAACACAAGCATGAAAAAGTCCATGTGGATGTCAAATAAGAGCTCTGATTGGCTTTTTGGTAACCCCTATATGGACTGGCAACCTACAGGAGAGAATGTTTGGCAGGACATCTGTTTTTTATGCAACCAAAACTTGCCTCTAAGCCAGTAATTCAAAAATAAGCACCTGCTTTGAGGCCACTGGAAGCAACATCCAAGTGATTGGAGAGCAACATGTTGCTTGCGAGCTACTGGATGGGGATCACTGATTTATGAGCATCCCTAAGCTTTGCCTCCCAACAGACTCCCAGACCACACTGAGCATGTGCAGGATTTTGGTCTTACAAAGATTGTTAAAGTTGCAAGATGATGACCCCCTGCGGCTAACTTTGAAAACATAAATAATTTTTTGTCATAATTAGGCTTCTGGTGCAGCAAGTTCTTGTTTATGTTTAATATACAAAATACAGCATTTCTAGCATTATTCTATTTTAGACTTTAGTTCCCTTTAAGGATAGCTATAACGGAACTGCATATAACACTAATAATAAATTTGCTCTTGGATGTGACTGGAGAATAAACTCCCCAACTGAATGCCTTGAATAATGCCTCTCTATGCTCACTTAGTCACTTCTAATATCCTTGCAATTTATAGCAGGGGGTACAACAACTGATAAGAATGATTGGTTGCTTAATTTCAGCACCACAACACTGTTAAATTACAAAGAAATTCTTTAAATAGAATCAAGCCATAAAAAAATTTTCAGGGACAATTGCTCATTTGTGTAGATACATGTTTGCCATACAACACAAAACTGTCTCTGATTTTCTCCTTTACACACAATGCTTGGAACGGAACATCTCAAAGCCACTGGCAGTTGCATATTTTCACTGTCGTATGAAAGTGGCCTTTATGGGGAACTTTCATTTTTACACATTGAACAATCAAGAGACATTAAATAACAAATAAAAGTTGGAGTGAACCCGTAACTGAATGCGAAAAGGCCAAACCAGCCAGCTTTTCTGCATTTTCAAGTAAAATGGCCTCGCCCCCTTACCCGGACTCAAAATGTTAATCAGCAGACCATCGGCCCACGTATGTAGCCAAACACAAGAATTTAGACAAAAAGTGGAATAATTAAAATGGAAACGATTTGCCAATGACCCTATTTCCTTGTGTAAGGGAGCACCAACAAAGTTAGCGTAGGGTGGGCCGGACAATGATCGGCACCCATGGGCCGATTGATCAGATCAGATCAACAACTATTATGTCAAAGCTCGACTGAGACACCACCAGCAACACTAAAGGTGGCCATACACGGGACGATAAAAGCGGCCAACGGGCTTCCCCGATCGATATATGGCCGAAATTGGGCCAGATGTCAATCGGGCGGGATTAAAAATCCCGTCAGATCACGCCCGCATCTGTTCATTGATGCGGTCCCGCGATCTGACCGCCCGTATGTCCTCCATTGTGATCCGATTGGTGGGCCCTAGGGCCCACGATCGGATCAGCCTGATATTGCCCATCTCAAGGTGGGCATATCGGGGAGAGATCCACTCACTTGGCAGCATCGCCAAACTAGCGGGTCTCCCCATGTATGGCCACCTCTAGACTCTCGTCTTATTGGCCAGGGCTGGTGTTATCTCAACAGATTTATAAAGCCACACAGATAATTCACTCTCCTATCCCAGTTCTTTCCGCCTTTCAGTTTTTATCTGATCAAAGATCGGGCAGCAGTTTCTTTTTCGAGAACAGTTTGAGAAACAGACTACGTGGTGCTTGGACAGAATGTTGTCTAACAAGCTATTTCTCTGATTGGTAGATAGTGGTACTTCTAAGACAAATGTCACACGTAGCACTTTCTTCTAACACAAATGTCACACGTAGCAAAAAAAGCACTTTATCTGCCTAATTCCGCCTTTAGGTGGCAATGTGCAGATCTGCTAGTCTGGAGAGATTGCCAAAAAAAAGTGGATCTTGACCTTGACTAGGCCATATCAGACGTATGTGATCGTGGGCCCTAGGGCCCAATGATTGGATCACAACAGGGGAACGCAGGTGGTCGGTGCAAGGATCACTTCACCATAGAAGGAGTCATCGATTAGACAGGATTTTTCATCAGCCCAATCACCATTGGGATGATTTTCGGTCAGATATCAGTCAGGGAATTCTGCCAGAGGGCCCCATACACTGGCCAATAAGTTGCCAACATGGGTCTGTTGGCAGCTTTTATCAGCTTGTGTTTGGCCAGCTTCAGTCTTAGGCTCAAGGCACACAGGGTGTATACGCTGATGCATAAAATTCCAAAATCCCGATGAGCAATCTGTCATTATTGGTTATGTAAAACCAACTGTTATGATTTTTTTGCCTACATTTTTTTTTTTTATTATTACTGGTGACTTTGGGTTTTGATTAAAACTAGTGATGGGTTCCTTGTAGAGATGTGCGGGTCGAGAAAAACTCGACTCACAACCCGACGCATTCCTCTCTTTATAAACCTGTGCCCAACATGCCCCACTGTGACGTCATCAAAGTGGGTGGGACCTGCACAAGTATATAAACTGAGGAGCACAGAGGCGTCAGTGAGGCAGAAGAAGGCCGTGAATGGAGGCTAAAGTTCCGCCCCAACCCACATTTTTATTGGAAGGGTGCTCTACACTTCTGGAAAAGCCCTTTAGATTTTGGAGAATTTGTTAATTTGAATAAAGTATACGAGACACAGTTACCAGTTTTGTCGGACACTATGTTGCCAAGTGGAAAGTCCAATTACAATAGGGATTGTGAGGTTTTCAGTCAATAACTGCCTTTTGCACAAATTCTGCCTGTAGAGAAACATGATGTCTGATGATTTTAATAGAGAGAGCACCAATACATCTTCTAATCAAAAACAGCCCCCCCCCATTATATATATTGGATCTAACTGTCAATGATTATGTGACACCCAACGCCTGCATGAAGACAGAATGAAGACAGAATGAAGACAAACAGATGCTAAGAGAGGAAGAATGCAGATAAACTTGATTATTTCAGAAACAGTATCGGATTTTTTATTGATTGTATTTAGAAAACTTCTTAGCTCGGTATGCTGAAGCTCATATTAAATATTCATTTTCCCAATAGTTCCCTTTTAAATAGCCTAGAGTTGTCAAACTGGAGGCCAGCAGGTCAGATGTTAAATTTGTAGCTGCAAATTTATGGCTCTCAGTATAAGGATGAACTTTTTTATAAAATCATCACAATCATCCTTTTTATAAATAACATGTATTTATAGAGCGCCAACATATTGTGCAGCGTTGTAAAGTAAATGTATCTATACGACTAAATCACATGAATTACATACGTAGAATATAATTAGTTCCATACATCACAACTTATACTGGTACAAAAGGTGAGGAAGGCCCTGTTCAAAAGAGCTTACAATCTAAAGGGAAGGGAATAAGACACACAACGTGGGACCTCAAATAATCTTTAATCAGGTTATGGGCCCACTACATATAATAAGTTATAGAGAACTGAAAATGGATCTCTCTAATCACAGGTATAGAACTCTTCCTCGGCTTCCTGAAAAGTTATTTCTGGATATAACCTGCCTCTTGGAATCAAGATAACTGCAAGCTATAGAAACCTTGAGAAAAGAATGTGAAATATTTCTTTCAGTAAACATGAGCGAAGCCGGTTTCTCCTGCCAGCATATGTGCTGGGGACTGGGAGTAGGCATGACATTAATCAGTGCTTGTTTACACACAAAACAGGAAAAGAAACTCAAACACCGAGTTGGTATCACTACACAATCACACACCACTCTTGTTCTGTACAGTCCAGACAGGTCCTGCAGTTGTTTCACAATTAAAAATAAATACAACTCCATTGATGTTGTTCACCTGTTGTGAATGATGGAAAGCACATGGCTGGGCTGACTGTGAGTTGCCACTCCTTATCATTACACAAACAAACACACTTGCAGGGGAAATACAGGAGGGAGATGGGGGGAACACTTGGCAGTCACTGCAGAGGGTAAACATTTGAAGAGTGTAAAATATAAGGCTATTAGTCTGCTATTTCTATTCACTGATAAAGCTAGGCTGCATCCATTAACTTTTTAGGGCTAGGCCAGATGGGAAGATTTGGGGAGAATAGTCGCCTCTTCTTTGGGGAGACTAATCAACCCAAACCGCTTCCCCCTGCCTTCCAGCTGATTAATGAAGAATCAACTGCGTCTATTCACACGTGGCACTGCTTTTTCCCAAAGTCACTTGAAATTGCCTCCTTAGGCAATTTCGCTCGATTTCGGGGAAAGCGCAGCGCCGAGTGTGAATAGGCGCAAGCGATTCTTCATTAATCATGTGGAAGGCAGGGGGAAGCGGTTTGGGGAGATTGGTCGCCAGGTGGTGAATCTCCCCGAATCTTCTCATCTGGCCTAGCCCTTAAAGGGGAATGAATCCCCCAGGCGCAAACTCAAAACCCCTACCCCCCTCCCTACTCCCCCCCCCCGCCTACCTCTCCCCTCGGGCTATTGCCCCCAAGTCCCTACTTACCCGTTCATGCAGGTCCCCTCCGGTGATGTTCACAGGGGCCATCTTCTCTTCAAACTGCTTCTTCCGGGATCTGACAGCGATGGGCGCGCATGTGCAGTAGGACCCCAAAAGTTCACGGAGTTTGCCGGTTGCATGCGCAGTAGTACCAGCGTCCTACTGCGCATGCCCGCCCAGCGCCATCAGATCCCGGAAGAAGAGAAGAATCGGTTAGAAGAGAAGATGGCCCCTGTGAACATCGCTGGAGGGGACCTGCATGAAGGGGTAAGTAGGGACTTAGGGGCAATAGCCCTGGGGGGGGGGTGGAGGAGGGCCTACAGGGGGTTCATTCCCCTATAAGGTAGTGGCCTACTGGCAGATTCCGGGAGATTAAAGGTGTCCATACATGGGCTGATAAAAGCTGCCGACAGACCAAGTCTATTGGCCCATGTATGGGGCCCTCTGACAGGCTTCATCAATTGATATCTGGCGGGACTAAAAATCATGTCGGATCGTGGCCGCATCTGTTCGTTGATGCGGTCCCACGATCCATACGTCCATATGGCTTCCATTATAATATGATGAGGCAACAATCCGATTATATGAATCTAGGATTCGTAACATTTTCGGATCGTGTGTGGAGTGTCGCGACATTGGTCTTGCCATGCCGATTGGTCGCTCAGTCGATCAGACAGGTTAGAAAATTTCTGTCGGCTGCCGATAATATCTCTGCATGTATTGCTGATCTGATGATCTTCAGTGGGAGACTGTTAGCAGCTTTTGTCAGACATAAACTTCTGTACGATTGCTGTAGGGGCAGAACATCGTCGGATCTGTTCTTTTACTACTTTATTTAATCTGAAGGTTAGTGGCAGGTCAGGAGATGTCGGATCATACAATGATTCGGACGATTGGATCTTTGAGTCTATGGCCAGCTTTACTCAAGTCAGTGCATGGTTGCTAGGGTAATTTGGACCCTAGCAACCAGACGGCAAATTACAAACTGGAGAGCTGCTGAAGAAAACCCTAAATAACTCATAAACCGCAAGTGGGAGCAGTTATCCAGAATGCTTGGGACCTGGGGACGGATCTTTCTGTAATTTGGATCTTTTTACCTTAAGTCTACTACAAAATCATGTAAACATGAAATAAACCCAATAGGCTGGTTTTGCTTCCGATAAGGATTAATTATATCTTAGTTGGGAATAGGGTTGCCACCTGGCCAGTATTTTACCGGCCTGGTCGGTATTTTTGATGGTTGATCACAATGTTATTAACAGGGAAAAAAGAAATATATAGGACGGCCGGTATTTTTTTTTTTTTTTCAAGAAAAGGTGGCAACCCTAGTTGGGAACCAAGGTACTGTTTTATTATTACAGAGAAAAAAGAAACTGGTTTTAAAAATTTGGATTATTTGGATAAAATGCAGTCTATGGGAGAGGACCATTCCATATCAGAACTTTCTGGATAACGGGTTTCTGGATAGCGGGTTTCAGGATAACGGGTCCTATACCTGAAATGAATACTAATTGCAAATGATCTCAGAATATCATGCGCTACATCATACTAAAGCCTGACAACAGGTCTAGCAGACTAATATTTCCTGGGCGGGATTGGTTTTCCCATTGAGCCGAGGACCCCAACAATTCTTTGCTAGGGTTCTCTCATAATTTGTAACCATTATAATCTAAGTATTGGGCAAAGGACCAAATGCCCAGACCAGCACGACATAAAGGCCCCCATAAACGGGCCTATAAAAGCTGCCGACATACCAAGCTTGTCTTGGGAAGCAACTTCGGAAATTGTTCAGTATAAAAACTGGGTAAATAGATAAGTCTGTGCATAATAAAAAATGTTTGTGATATAGTTAGTTAGCCAAAAATGTAATGTATAAAGTCTGGAGTGAGGGGATGTCTAACATAATAGCCAGGCAGTAACCAATCAGTGACTTGAGGGAGGGCCACATGGGTCATAACTGTTGCTTTTGAATCTGAGCTGAATGCTGAGGATCAATTGCAAACTCACTGAACAGTTATGTCCCATGTGGCCCCCCTTCAAAGTAACCAACTGACTCAGAGTTAAAGAATTGAAAAGCAGGAAGTAGTGTTCTGTTATGTGAGACATCCAGTCACTCCAGCTTTTATACATTACATTTTTGCCTAACTAACTATATTAGAAACATTTTTTTTATTTTGCACAGCCTATTTACCCAGTTTTTATTTTTACACTGAACTGTTCCTTTAAGGCCTCACAGTTCATTGTGAACTTTGATATTTTACATGCAAATTTTGAAGACAAAGGGCTTTGGAGCACTGGGCGGTGTATTTCACCCAGTATATTCCAGCTAACAAAACAGCATGTGAAAATGCCCGACAGCTCCCAATGACTTCAATGAGAACTGCCACACAAATGTAGCCTCTGTGCCAGAGGTTATTAGTAACAAGGGATTTCTCCACTAATTACAAAGGGATTTCAACTAGTTTCATGGTATCCCTTACGCAAAATAATACCTTAAGGGTAAGGACACACGAGGCGATTTATCGCCAGCGTTTTTAAAAAGCAAATCGCGGCGACATGTCGCTCGTTTTGTCTCAGCACAAAACCATATGAAAGTCGCCAGCTACTGTGCACACAGCGCGTTTGTGAATCGCCTGTAGCTCCAAAACGCACTGAGACCCTTTTCCGAGCGATTCATCAGAAATAGCATGTACTTAGAAAAGCACTGAAATCTCCTAGACACGCACACACATACAGATAAGTAGCAGCGATTGTATTCAAATTACACTGCGCAATGACGCAAGAACGTAAAGGCACAGGAATACAAAGACGCTAGGTTACAGCGGGAAGCACAAACGCTCGAGGAGAGACGCCGAGACAACACGCCGAACAAAACTCGGACGAAAACACGCTCGAAAATGCCTTTTTTGAAGCACTTTTTTGATACGGACAGGAGCATGTACCGCACAGAGCAATGGGATACAAATCGCTCTGTGCCAATTGTCGCTGGGAATCGCCTGTTCGAAAAAGACGATCGCCTTGTCGCCGCGATTTGCTTTTTAAAAACGCTGGCGACAAATCGTCTCGTGTGTCCTTACCCTAACAAATCAAGATTACAAACACACACTTATATGGAGTATCTTCCATACTACAATCTTCCTAACATTTGGACAAAAAGTGCACAGCCGCCCCGGAATGGATTTTCCAACACAGACAAACATGAACCTTGTTAAAGGGATACTGTCATGGGAAAAAAATTATTTTTTTTCAAAATGCATCAGTTAATAGTGCTGCTCCAGCAGAATTCTGCACTGAAATCCATTTCTCAAAAGAGCAAACAGATTTCATTTTGTAATCTGACATGGGGCTAGACATATTATCAATTTCCCAGCTGCCCCAAATCATGTGACTTGTGCTCTGATAAACTTCAGTTACTCTTTACTGCTGTACTGCAAGTTGGAGTGATATCACCCCCCTCCCTTTCCCCTCCAGCAGCCTAACAACAGAACAATGGGAAGGTAACCAGATAACAGCTCCCTAACACAAGATAACAGCTGCCTGGTAGATCTAAGAACAGCACTCAATAGTAAAAACCCATGTCCCACTGCATTTCATTCAGTTACATTGAGAAGGAAAAACAACAGTCTGCCAGAAAAAAAGTTCCCTCTTAGGCTAAGGCCAGACGGGGAGATTCGGGGGCATTTTGTCGCCTCGCCAGGCAATTTGGAGCAATTTCAAAAATCGCGCCGCTCCGTGTGAATACGCTCCGGCGCGTTCAAGCAACGCCGGTGCGCTTTGGTACTTCGCTATTCAGGGAGGTTCGGGGGCTACAAGTCGCGGCGAGAAGTCGCCAGGCGACAAAATGCCCCCGAATCTCCCTGTCTGGCCTTAGCCTTAAAGTGCTGGCACAAGTCACATGACATGGGGCAGCTGGGAAATTGACAAAATGGCTAGCCCCATGTCAGATTTCAAAACTGAATATGAAAAAATCTGTTCGCTCTTTTGAGAAATGGATTTCAGAAGTCTACTGCAGTAGAAGTATTAACTGATGTGTTTTGAAAAAAACATGTTCCCACGACAGTTTCTCTTTAAGAGATGAGCAAAGCAGCACAAAGGAATAAGAAAGCCCAGGCACAGTATAAGATAAGCCAGATCTCTCTCTCTGTTATATTTGAGTCTTTTCTTCTGCCAGATCATCACAGAACAGGACACAAACAGAGATTTTATCTCTTTGAACCTTTACGATTGGACTCTGGTTGCAATGTACAACCGCACAAGCTGAATAAAAGCACCAGGCAATTTTTTTTTTACAAGTATGGGATCCGTTATACGGAAACCCGTTATCCAGAAAGTGCTGAATTAACGAAAGGCTGTCTCGCATAGACTCCATTATAATCAAACAATCCAAATCTTTTAAAATGATTTTGCTTTTTCTCTGCAATAATGAAACAGTAGCTTGTCCTTGATCTAAAAGAAGACACAATGAATCCTTATTGGAAGCAAAACCAGCCTATTGGGTTAATTTAATGTTTATATGACTTTCTAGTAGATTTAAAAGGGTTGTTCACCTTTAAATTAACTTTTAATATGATGTAAAGAGTGATATCCAGAGACAATTTGCCTACATTTTTTTTTTTATTATTTGTGGTTTTTGAGTTATTTAACTTTTTATTCGGCAGCTCTCCAGTTTACAGTCTGGTCGCTAGGGCCTAAATTCCCCTAGCAACAATGCATTAATTCAAATAATATACTGGCATATAATTAGGAGATAGCCTGAATAGAAAGAAGAGCAATAAAATGTAGCAATAATAATACGCTTGAAGCCTTACAAAGCATTTGTTTTTAGAAAGGGTCAGTGACCCCATTTGATTGCTTGAAAGAGTCGCAAAAAGAAGGCAAAAAACTCCAAAACAACAAAGAATAAATAATGAAGACCAACTGAAACGTTGCTTAGATTTGGCCAATCTATACTTTATATACTAAAAGTTAACTGAAAGGTGAACCAACCCGTTAAGGTATGAAGATCCAAATTAAGTAATGATCCATTGTACTGAAAACCCCATGTCCAGAGCATTCTGGATAACAGGTCCCACACCTGTACCTGCATGATTATTTGTTAATGTAGCCAACTGTGCAGCATCTCTAGGCACAAGAATGGACCACTAGATAGTGTTGCTGGGCTAAAATTTATGAAGAATGGCTAAGGGGAGGCAGGGAATATGGATGGAAACTAAAGAGCCAGGGCAATGGCCTTGGTGCGTAAATGCTGTTTTGAGCAGGAATGCTCTGGGCACATGTTAAACTAGGCATTCATACTTCAGTCTAAGTAAAGGAAAATAAACAGGAAACGGTCTCAATCTTATTTTCAATGGTTTGTGCACCATGTTTATCCCACTACTTTCTGCAAGCAAAGAAGCAGGACACAGCAACACCCAAGGTAAAGGAGTGGTTCACACTGGGCGTATTGGGGGGATTGAGCCTGGCGACTATTCACCTCGAATTTGCAGAGACCAATCTCCCCGAACGCCTTCCCTCACAATGCGCCTGGCTTAGATGGAAAATCGTCGGCGCTAATCAACAGCCGCAATCCGTTTCCCGAAGTCGCCCGAAGTTTCCTTGCGAGGCATCTTCAGAAAACGAATCGCCGCGTGTCATTAGCGCCGGCAATAGTCGCCAGGCGCAGAGTGAGGGAAGGCGTTCGGGGAGATCGGTCGCCGCAAAGACGATTCAATCTCCCCAAAACGTCCAGTGTGCCCTAACTTTCAGTATGCTTACTTTTCAAATAGTCTTCATTATTTATTTTTTTGTACAGTTATAATGATTTGCCTTTTCCTTCTGATTCTTTGCAGCTTTCAAATGGCAGTCGCCAACCCCATCTAAAAAACAAATGTTCTGTAAGGCTACAAATGCATTGTTAGTACTGGTTTTTATTACTCGTGTTTCTATTCAGGCCCTCTTCTGTTGCTACCCCAGTCTCTTATTCAAATCAATGCATGGTTGCTAGGGTAATTTGGACCCTAGCAACAGAACTGCCTACAATGCAAAGTGCAGCGCTGCTCAATAAAAAGATGAATAACTTAAATAAAACAAAAAAACAAAAAATGATCTCTAATTGCAAATTGTCTCAGAATATATCTCTACTTCATACTAAAAGTTGGTGGAGGCTGAAACAGTGTGCACCTGGGTAGATATTGATGTGTTGGCTATGGAACCTGTATTGCAAGAAATTTTTACTCTAGAGACAGAATTTGCGCTATACCAAATTTGTGCGCACCAGTGCCAACCTCCATGCCTCCGCCCCAAACGCGGACTCGGTGGCCCAGTTCAGGTATGCCTGTAGCCTGGTAGTGGGCCGCAGCCTTGCGGTTGGGGACCCCTGCTCTAGAGTACCCAGTACTGTCCAGCATTGCTACAATCTAGCTCAATCACATGAGTCGGTGCTGATTACCAGAACTCAGTGAGATCAGTTGGGCGTAATGCCACGGACTTCAAGGATAAGAAAAGGCCTGGCCATTCTTCATTACAAGGTTACATTTAGAATAAGCGGCTGATAGGACAGTTAATTTGTAGCTACAAGAATATCAAGGAGCTCTCTACAAAGGGCCACAGAGTCCCATTTTCGGAGACTTCTTTCAGCATTTAATCATTATGAGAATGTGCCCTCGGCTAAATTACAAGGTCCCAGAATGAGGAAGGAAGAAGCGGTCAACTTTCCAAGATCTGACAATCTGATTGCCTTTAATGATCCCATAACCTAAACAGGTAATAAAGCAAGCCATCTGCAATCCAGATTATACTATGCAAAACAACATAGGGGAGATAAAATAAATAAACGAAAACCCTTTTTTATTTTTGTTTAACTTTTTTTCCCAGTTCACTAATTTTCAGTTCTATACAACCTACTTTTATCAAAGGGGTTGTTCACCTTCCAAACGTTTCAGTTCAGTTGTTCCCCAGAAAGACTTTTTTTCCAATTACTTTCCTTTATTTATTTTTTTATGGTTTTCTAAAATCTAAGTTTAAAGTTGATGTCCCTGAGGTGTTTGAGTCTGGCAGCTCAGTAATTCAGGCGCAGACTCTAAGCTGTTACAATTTTGCAACATTTAGTGGATACATTTATCAGCAGTATCTTTGGAGCATTAGCAACTATTGTATCAATTCTAAGGGCTAGACCGCAAGGGAAGATTTCAGGGAGATTCTTTGGGGCGACCAATCTCCCTTAATTGCTTGCCCATGTCTCGCGCCTGATAACTGTAATCGCCTGCGCCTATTCACATGCGGTGATGCGCTTTTTTTAAGTCGCTCGAAATTTCCTTCTGAGGCAATTTCGAGCAACTTAGAAAAACGCGTTGCCGCGTGTGAATAGGCGCAGGTGATTTACAGTTTAGCAGGCACGAGACATGGGCAAGCAATTCAGGGAGATTAGTCAGTCCCCACAAAGAAGCGGCGATTAGTTGCCAGGCGACTAATCTCCCTGAAATCCCATGTGGTTTAGCCTTAACAGCTTCCTGTAATGAAACCCAGGGATTATGCTCAACAGGGACAAAGAAAAGAAATGTATCAATTTAGAACAGTTTTGGGTGGTCGGCGACCCCCCTCCAAGAGCACCTAGAAGGTGAAACATTACACTTTTAAAACTAGAAAAACAGTCACAAATAGAAAAGTCATTGGAAAAAGTCAATATTTCTGGCGTTCTATCTGAAAAACTATCCAGCCCAATTAATTTCATCGAGGATGTGGCATCCTTGCAACAGGATCTTGACAAACTGGCAATCTGGGCAGCTAAGTGGCAAATGAGATTCACTATTGATAAATGTAAAGTCATGCACCTGGGATGTAAAAATATTCAAGCCACTTCACTAGGCAAATCCATTATGGAGAAGGACCTTGGAGTCCTTGTAGATGATAAACTTGGCTGTAGCAAGCAATGGCAGTCAGCAGCATCAAGGGCCAATAAGGTCTTGAGTTGTATTAAAAGGGACATAGAGTCACGGGAGGAGGGGGTCATTCTTCCACTTTATAGAGCACTTGTAAGGCCACATCTAGAATATGCCGTACAGTTTTGGTCTCCCTCACTCAAACAGGACATTATTGTATTAGAGAGGGTAAAGAGAAGGGCAACTAAGCTGGTAAAAGGTATGGAAAATCTTAGCTATGAGACTGGCCAAATTTGGGATGTTCACACTGGAGAAGAGGCGCTTAAGGGGTGATATGATAACTATGTATAAATATATAAGGGGATCATATAATAATCTCTCTAATGCTTTATTCACTAGTAGGTCTTTCCAGCTGACACAAGGTCACCCATTCCGTTTAGAAGAAAAGAAGTTCCGGCTTAATATTCACAAGGGATTTTTTTTACAGTGAGAGCTGTGAAGATGTGGAATTCTCTCCATGAATCAGTTGTAGAGGCGGATACATTAGATAGCTTTAAGAAGGGGTTGGGTGGCTTTTTAGCAAGTGAGGGAATACAGGGTTATGGAAGATAGCTCATAGTACAAGTTGATCCAGGGACTGGTCCCATTGCCTTTTTGGAGTCAGGAAGGATTTTTTTTCCCACTCTGAGGCAAATTGGAGAGGCTTCAGATGTTTTTTTTTGCCTTCCTCTGGATCAACTAGCAGTTGGGCAGGGTCGCCGACCCTGTAAACTATTCTAAATGGATTTCTTATCTTTCTCCCTGCAGAATCCCTGAGAATCCCAGCGGTTAGGATTGATACAATAGTTGCTAATATTCCACAGATTAGAGTCCTGCGCAACCTGCAACCCACATTCTTACCTGCTTGGACCCACAAATACCTTATCCGCAACCCGGACCCGCTGACCATCAAGAATCAGGAAGTGCTTACATTGTAAACCGGAAGTGACATCATCAGAAGTAGACGTGCTCAGAAAAAATGAGTAAAAATCGCTATGGAGAAGATCTGCGGCCCGACCCTCAACCTGCAAACTCGCAGAACCACTGACCCGCTTCTATACCCGGAACTTGAAAATTTAACCCGCAGGGTACCGCAAGATTTTGTGGGTACCTGACCCGCTGCAGGATTCTACCACAGATGCTGATGAGAAATATAGACACAAATTTTAAACATAGATTTTGAAAAAAAAAAACAAACAAAAATAAAACATGGAAAGACATTGGGAAAAATCAGATGAACAATCTGTTTGGAAGATCCACTTCAGCATAACAACTTCAAATTAAAAGGGCGGAGACTAAATAATGCACTGCTAACTGAACACATAAGTGTACAGTCAAGGGGTGCCCCTGTCCCATAAAGCTTACAATCTAAGTGTGGTGCCTGTGGCAAAAGAAGATAAACAGTAGTGTAATCATAAATCTGACACGTGTTCAAGCAGAACTGCCCTTGCTTCTCCTTCATACATAACCCTGTAAGTAACTTGCCCAGGGCCACAAGGAGTTGACACAAGCCACCGACATGAGAGATCAGTGAGTCACCCCCTCCCCTCGGCTTAGTTATGTTACATGAAAAGTGTGCCAAGGATCAGCGCCATGACACCTGCATCACACGTTTATACTCGCCGTCTGGTACAGGTATAACTAGAACTTCAACATAAGCTTAAAGGAACTGTTCAATATAAAATAAAAACTGGGTAAATAGATAGGCTGTGCAAAATAAAAAATGTTTCTAATATAGTTAGTTAGCCAAAAATGTAATGTATAAAGGCTGGAGTTGCTGGATGTGTAACAGAAAAGAACAGAACACTACTTCCTGCTTTGCAGCTCTCTTGCTTTCCACGGATTGGTTACCAGGCGGTAACCAATCAGTGACATGAGGGGAGGCCACATGGGTCATAAGTGTTACTTTTGAATCTGAGCTGAATGCTGAGGATCAATTGCAAACTCACCGAACAGTTATGTCTCATGTGGCCTCCTTAAAATCAATGACTAACACAGATTTAGAGAGCTGAAAAGCATGAAGTTTTGTTCTGTCAGACATCCAGCCTTTATACATTACATTTTTGGCTAACTAACTATATTTGATACATTACTGTTCCTTTAATAATGTGTGGGCCTCCTAAAAGTACCAGGAGATTTTAACACAACAACAGACATGGAAACTGAGGCCAATTGGGGCTCTGCATCAGACAGCAGGAGGTGGAGAGGAGGTGCTGTGCAACTACAACAATCTCGAGGTTCAGCACAAAATGGGAGAGGAATCTCCGGTGAACAGTCAGGCTGATCCATCCAGATAGGAGAGTCGTAGAAGTGTTGCAGACACAAACATCACACCCTGGCACTGTAGGGCTGATTAATGACTACAATAAAATGCCGGAATCAGTCATACTTAAATGGGAGAAGGGCAATGCCATACAACCTTACAGAGTAGGAAGGAGCAACAGTTTGTTAAAACTACAACTCCCAGAATCCCCCTTGCAGCTGCTGCTGTTCTTGTACAGAAGGATTCCTAAGCAAATTTGCCTCACTGCTGTCTAAATACTGGGAGAGATGGGGAAATTCAGTGATGCTGAAGGCAGGGCCACACAGAGAGAACATGAGGTTCCAGTCCATGCAGGGAGGGTAGTCAGAGGCAGGGACATACCATTGCTGAAGGGGGGGGGGTTATTAAAGGGATACTGTCATGGGAAAACATGCTTTTTTTCAAAACAAATCAGTTAATAGTGCTGCTCCAGCAGAATTCTGCACTGAAATCCATTTCTCAAAAGAACATACAGATTTTTTTTATATGTAGTTTTGAAATCTGACATGGGGCTAGAAATGTTGACAATTTCCCTGTTGCCTTTGGTC
>CM044445.1:105561097-105572658 GCA_024363595.1 Xenopus borealis
AAAAAAGCCTAATATTGTTCTGTTTTTTAAAAGCCTAATATTGTTCTATTTTGAGATTTATTATACCCTGACACTGAAAATAACACTGATCCGAAAATACCCCGTCTAAAACCTGTTGAGGTCTTGTAGGAATCAATGGCAGAGGTCCCTAGAACATTCTGGAGATGTTAATAGCCTTCATGATGTTAGTTTTTTCAAAGGCGTTTGACCAATTTGAGATTCTAGTTTTTTCCCTCGGAAAAGTAGATTCATTTGAGTTTTCAAGTTTCACAACTCAAACTCGTAGTTTTTTTCTTAAATAAGATACCCTTCGAGTTGTGAGTACATTTGAGGTATAAAACAATCTAACATTCGACCTTGGATAAATCAACCCCTACCTGCCAGAATCAGATTTACCCAGAACCATGGATTCCCTGTTGTGGCCACGAATACATATTTCTCAACAGATGTGCGTGTATTTATCTTTCCTTTGCCTTTAATTTTTGTGAAATGAAATATACTGGTTTTCGCTGTCAGACACAACGGCAGTAACAGAAATATTTATGAGTAAATATATTTATGAGTAAATATGTTGTAATAATGCAGATCTGTAGTTTCACTTCTAAGCTTCTCTCACTGAACCTTCAGTTCTTGCTCTTATGTATATGTAAACACTGAAGTACTGTATATACATGAATGGGCGCTGCTGTATGCAGATACAGGGCGTATATATTAAAGGATGAAATAAGGTAGGGCTTAAATTCAGGTTTACCATCATCAGTCCATTAACAATGTCAGAGCCCCCAAGAACCTCTTCCTTTGTTGTATCTCCCTGTGATGTATGACTGATTCAGACATAAATAATGACAAATACCTATGCAGATGTAATCTACTATATCTCTTAACATAAGAGGCAAAGTTTCTCTTCTAGCAAAACCTGCCTACTTTTATCAGCTCCTTCTTTTGTTATGTCCCCAACCTAGTTTGTATTTATCAGTCCTATAGACCTGACAACAACCCATATCTCTTGTGCTAACTGTTCCCAAATAGGTTTCCAGAGCTTTATGAACAAAGAAAACTTCATGAAAATGCATTCTACTTATTGTGCTGGTTTTTATGTATTTGTCATTACAGTATCTGTGGTGCCCACTGATTACCTAACAGCCAGATGGTCAACAATTATGGACTATCAACTCATAAACTAAAATACCAACAGAAATACAAATTTTCTGTCTAATAAGAGATTTTAACTCCTTAGTAGGAATATTTTTTGTGAAATGCTAAAGTAAAGAAACAAATTAATTTGTCTAAAATTAAAAAACCCACCTGCTCACCAGCTTGGGATTCACCAATAATGAAACGATCTCCAGGGCCGTCTGCAGCTATGAAAATGGTGCAAAAAAAGGTTGAGAATAGAAGAGCATAAATAGAATAAAGTATATGTGGATAAAGGGAGACATATATATATTATTAAATTTGAGGTTTCATATACTTTATAGAAAAAGTTTAAAAGGGTTGTTGACCTGTAAATTAAGTATTAGTATGATGCAGAGAGTGATATTTTGAGAAAATGTAGTTTTCATTTTTTATTATTTTTGGGTTATTTAGTTTTTTATTCAGCAGCTCTCCAGTTTGCAATTTCAGAAATGTGGTTGCTATGGTCCAAATTGCCCTAGAAACTATGCAATGATTGAGTACCAGTTGAAAATCTATAAAAAAAAGAAATAATGAAGACCAGTTGTAAAGTTGCTTAGAATTAACCATTCTATAACATACTAGAAGTTAACTGAAAGACAGATGTTTAATATAACAATCCATTTTAAAGATCATTACTACACAAAAAAATTACAAGGCTCTTACCTCTTACTGCATATCCATCCTTTACTGATGCAGGGAATGGAGGTAAGTTGTCTTTTGCGTATACCTCTTGGGCAAGCACACGGCCCATTCCATCTAGGAGAAGAAATAGTCTTGATCAATACCAGCAACAGTTGTCAAAATGCAGATTGCACCTAGCAACATACAAGTGGCTTTTACCAGTTATCAGAGGTAACAACAAAACATTTCCCAGTACTAACAAGTAACTAAGTCCAGGGTTTGAAAATCACATGGAGATGTAGCAATCTAATCTATACTAGCAAAAAGTAAATGGGTGGTGATATAAATTAGGCCATCTGGCTCAGTGGTCCCAAAGCAGTGGCTTGTGAGCAACATGTTGCTCCCCAAACCCTTTGGATGTCGCTCCCAGTGGCCTCACAGTAGGAGATAATTTTTCAATTCCTAACTTGGAGGCAAGTTTTGTTTGCATAAAAATCAGGTATATACCAAGGAGAGCCTTCTGTAGGCTGCAGCTCTACACACGGCTACCAAATAGCCAATCATAGCCCTTATTTGGTACTTTTTCAAAGCTCGTGTTCTCCTCAACTTTTTCCACATGAGAAAAAGATGAAATCCTACTACCAAAGTAGAGCTATGGAGCTAAAGGATACTATACCTCGATAATTTATTATTTCCGTTCCAAGAACAGACGTCATTTCCAAAACTGTGATGAATGCTTTGTCCATAGATGTTAGTGGAAACGGAGACATACGGTGTCTTCTTGCTACCTTGGTGATATCAACAGCACTGTGACCTTAACATCAAAGAGATAAATAGTTAATTGGTGTAGTAATTTTCCATGAATAAGGATCACAGTCTAAGTCTGTTACTGATTGTTAACAAACAACAGCAGGGAATGAACTTTGCCACAATAGGAAAAAAATAAGCATTGGCCAAGCATGATACATACTAGATATTTATATTTACTTACTAGCTCTAAGAATGTTCTCCTTGCTGCTACATCTAGATTGGACCTGGAAAGCAAGAAATTACTCTGTCAGCTAAGGTGATAAAGATCAAGAACACACATGAAGTTCTACCACAGAATCCCATAGTGCTTTGTAGCTCATTGCTAAGCAATGTGCTACAACACTTAGGGCTTGCAATCCATGGGCAGGCTCCTAAGAGGTTTTGTTGTCTTTCAGATAATTCATTCCTCCATTCCCAGTAAGATGGTTAAAATCTGACATTTATAGGATTCATCTGGATAAAGCAACCATTCTGTAATCATTCTCTGAAAATATTGTAATGGCACACAGCAATAATGTAAGTAGATTAGAAAATATAATTTTAATACATAATTAAATATTATATAATATGGGAGGTTTTTTTTTTGTTTTTGGACATTAACCTTAAGGTCTTTACATGAAAAATGGAAACAGCTTTTACTTCTTGGCATTTCCAATTCCGAGGATTTGTAGTTTAATAATGAAAGAGTGTGATATTAAAAGCATGTATGTACAACCCACAGTATGATTAAGCACAGTGGGCAAATACGTTTGCAGTTTCCTAGCCTCTGTGCTATATACAGGAGCCTGACCATAAACTGCAGAAATTTACATCCACACAACATGTTGAATTGTACCAAGCAACACAGCCTACTTGCTGTAATGGAACAATTTATGACATTCATGTTGCAACTAATGATGGTTTATGACTGTCCTTCCTATAAAAGAAATGATGATTTAACAAATCAAAGTTGATAACAGTTCATCAAAATAAAAAAAATGTTTAGTTGATAGATTTGGTTCAGATTTGCTAGTTGGAAAAAATGAAATGCTTAGTCAACCGAATAATAGCCTTACATGTATGTTTGATGCATCTATCAATTCAAAAGGAGAAATTACTTTGATCATGGAGATACCCTAGTCTTCAGCCTGGTGGATTTACTCTGAATTTTTAGTGTTTAAGACAGTACAAGCCTGTTGGCTTAAGAGGGAAAATTGTGACTAATAAATGTCCACCATTTAGAAACAAATATAAGCATATTCAGAATAATAGTGTGATAAAATAACCAAAAAATGTAAGTGATTTGTTTCAAAAAGGCATTTTATTACAACTTTTTGAGAGGTCGTTATTTTATTGAGAAACAAAAATGATATACAGGCCGAAGAAAAGCAAAACGATTAAGTAATATTTCAATCTCTTTATTTGGACTAGTATGTTTATATACTTTATGAACATAATGTAAAGCAGTTTTTACACTGGAGAAAACTTGGCTCAAAAAATAAAAAGTTAAACTCAGTAAAGTCAGTACCAGCTTTTTGGGAGCTATTAGTTATGATTTCAAGAACTTTCTTGAGCTCTATGAATTTGTGGTAGCATAGTGGTCTCTATGCTGTTAATAAAGCAGTTATACCCTCCTCAGTCTCAGCTACCAAAACATAACAAATGGCGATGAAGAAGGGATCACTGCTTTATTAACAGATTCATGCAACCATTACATAACTGCCTTACTTCCTACTTCACTTTCAAACTGTACAGAAAGTCCTGTGTATGCACAGTACAAGTCATGTGCACAGTGACACCTGCAGGCCATTTGTATAAACACCACAGATAGTCTATGTTTGTGTGTCAAATCTGCTTCAAATATACATGAGGTTAATTTGAATTCAAGAAACAAATACTGAACCAAAAATGTGGCTGTCAAGAAATGTATGTGAAGTTGAGGAGCAGATTGTGTGTAATGTTTAAAGGACACCTCCTAAAGATGAGCAACACTTATGGGCAGACAGACACAAGTGTAAAACATAACTGTGACAAGACGCGGTTCAACAAATTCTGAATGGTGGAATGAAACTAGGAAAAACACAAACGTCCTACAAAAAAAAAACAATAGACTAGTAAAGAACTAGTGTGGAAAAAAACAGATATCCAAAGGACACAAGAGAAAAGCTAATAAGAGAAAAATGTTAGTGGAAAGACAGCGCTAAGGAAGTAAAATGAGAGTCAAGAATTTTCACGAAGTATAATAAGGAGCTCAAACTCATAGCGCAAAGCATCTTTTGCGGATGAAAGCAGCTCCTTTGATCAGTAATAGTTACTCTTGTTTCGCAGCCTCTATTCCTCCTGAGTTCATCTTTAAGCCCTTCCAATTTATAGTGGAGCTATTGCATGGACAAAAACAAAAGATTGAAAATAAGCAGAGACACTTAAGATTGTTGTTTCAAATTTGCAGACACGGGTTGAATATTAACTAAAAAGTCGTCCCTGTGATGGAGGCTGTCAGATTCATATAAACTGGAATAAGCATATTTATATATTCTTCCTTGGATTTTTTTTCCATAAGTGTTGATGATGATGAAATTACCCTGGTAGCAATGGAACAATGAATATATAAAGTAAATGAAGAATTCTTTGAGAGGAAAAAAAAGAAAAGATCATCTTGGAAGCAAAATTGTTTGCAATTATAGCACAGTCTATGTTATTCTTTCATCATTGAGAAATTTTGTTAAAAGTTAATTTTGGAACAAGCATTACAGACTGTATTTTTACCATTAAATACAATGGGCCAGATTCAATTCAGTATCATGGTTTATCAAGTGAAAAGTCATGGATAAGATTCAATTAGAGGAGAAAAAAAAAAAACCTTTCTCCTAATTCAATTCCAGTTTTTCCCAAACACGTGATGAACAGTGAGAGAAGTTCTTCTTAACTGAATCTCAAATTGAATTTCGTCCATGAGTTTTCATGTGAGAAACCTTTTCTCACTGAATTGAATCAGCCGAATATTTGTGGCCAATGACAAAAGCAGAAATAATATCAATGTACCCATGGACAAATTAACTGGGCTCAAATCAGGTTCTGATGCAGGTCTACTTTTCTGATTTGGGCCAGTCAAGATGACTCAATAAAAAGAAAAAAATAGCTTCACAGAGATTACAGCACTTATAATACCTGTACCAACATAACATTGTGCATAGGGATGCACCGAATACAGGTTTCGGTTCGGGATTCGGCCTTTTTCAGCCGAACCAAATCTTAATTTGCATATGCAAATTAGGGCCAGGGAGGGAAATCACATGACTTTTAGGCACAAAACAAGGAAGTAAAAAAATTTTCCCCATCCCAACCATATGCAAATTTGGGTTCGGATTCGGTTCAGTATTCGGACGAATCTTTCGGGAAGTATTCGGACGAATCTTTCAGGAAGGATTCAGGGGTTCGGCCGAATCCAAAATGGATTCGGTGCATCCCTAATTGTGCAACTAAAAAATTAAAACGTTTGGTATTCCAGTGCTATGATATGCTTGACCTATCTTGAGAAGTACCAATTCAGTTTGATTATTGAAACACAGTGATTTCAGTTTTATTTTAGAGATATTTAAATAATAGGATTTAAATGTTTTTGTAGGAATTGTTGCATCTAGTCTTCCTGGATTCAGCCAACTGAATCTTTCCCTAAAGAAGAGTTGAAGAAAGCAATGGTTCCCACTCCTGTAAGCATGGCAGATACCTTGTGTCTTGCATACAAACTACCAAAGTATTACAAATTACTGCAAATAAAGACAATACTAATGCTTAAGGATTCTGCATTTGAGGACCTCATAACTGCATAATTCTATTAGGCAACAAAAAAACAACAATATACCTAAAGACAAAACAATGAGCAAGCCTTCCAGCCAACCACAACATTTTATTATGTACATACAGTTTCAAAGTAACATTTGTGGAGTAGTTTAGTAAAAAAAATTCCAGTAAGATATTATTACCATTAATTATATTTTTCAATTTGGCAATCAATGTAATGAGCCATTTATGTATCACTTATGGTTATGGATCATTGCTGAATTGAGTAATTAAATTCAAAAAATGGGACAACCAAAAATCATTATAAACGTCACTACTATCCTGTATCTGCTTTATCTATACATAGCAATGTGCTTTTCATTAAAGCTTGTTTAGTTATTCACATTTTGTATTTAATGCAGCCACTGACTTGTCTACGAATCATGCAGCATATTATGTCTTAGGTATTAAGATTTGTGATGGAATCTAATGATTGCTGGGTTGACTTCTACTTCCATGTCATTGTGGAATTCATTCTAGCCCACAAGAACATAATTCATTCATTGTTCAGTAAGCTTGGGATAATCTTTTGCATTGGAAAACAGAAGCAACCGATTCAACTCTGAAAGCATTTTCCATGGGACAAAGGGCTTTTGTATATACTTTTAATGAAGGGTGAAAAATTACTATTGAATGGGCAACAGCCAAAGTTCTGGAGGGCCCTGTATTGGTTCTTATCATATTTATGTTCTAATAATATTAGCCTGCTTGGCTGTATTCTCTTTTTGAACTTATGGAAGAGAATGTCCTTGATTAACAAAAAATACAAACAAAATCAGTGAGTAAGGGCTCCATAGACCTCTCTAGATGTCTCTACTTAGTAGTTAAAGATGTGCTGAGCAGGGTAGTATGGTATTTCTGCTTTCCAGGAGACACCCAACTAAGTGTAAGGACTACAGCTGGAAAGTTACTCTGGCTATATTTCATCCCTGAGAGGAGGAGATCCATTTCACAGAGGTTTTTCCGATTGGACAATTTCTGTCTCTGGTGGTTAATGGGGCATGTGAAACTGCTTTATCTTTGAAATACCACTAACAGTCCAGTTTTCTTTTGCATGAAGGACAGATAAGCAAGGAAGTGGTAGTCTAACAATTTTCACCTAGTCAGCAGCTGTTGAAAGAAGGGAAATCATGTGATATCCATCTCCTGCTTTGTAACACTTACATTGGCTTTTGATATTAATTAATATCTGAAATCTCGTATCAAATATTTGGTTATATTGACAATAAAGAGTAAAAAGATTCCCACATTAACTTAAAGAAGTGTGCACAGGTATTTCATAATTTTCCCTGGAACATATTGGCTTGTTTAAAAGTGTATATTTTTTTCCAGCAAGGGGTCTGTCTATTTAATAAGATTTGAGAACATGTTACTTCTTTTATTTTTTCGGGTTTGAAATTTAGATTTACTGTATCAATCAAAACAAATCTCCAAAATTTTAATGAAAAATTGGTAGCAAAACCTGCTGAGCTACTATAAAAATCAGTGGGAGATGTACTTTCAACATCCTAGCTATTCTATTTTTTATAGTTTTGTTTGAAACAGTCAAATTTATAAAAATAAAAGTGGTATTCATTGTTAAGGTGTTTTTCTGTGAATTAACATTATTGTGATGAGGTTTTCAGATTTGAGGTTTAATTAAATAATTGAGAAAAATGTGCTATTTGTAAAAGTATTCTAAAAAAAAATTTTTTTTTATCAGCCTTCCTGTGCATTCCATACATATTTAGCACATGCAGCCTCCATTAGTCTCTTCATTTCCTGGAAGCTTGGTAAACCCAAACTGCTGGATAGGAGATGCTGCTCGAGTACAGCAGTGAGTAAAAGGCTTGAAAATGTACTTTTGTCTACTGGAAAGCTGGCTTTATTAATAAAGGAACCAGATTTAAATTTTTATAACTGTAAGAAAACAATAAGGTTTTATATTAGAAATTTGTTTAACATAGGGGATGTTATTAGACTATACATCCTTTGAGAACAATTTTATTTCACAGAATACGGAGTGTTTAACGTCAGGAGCACTCCACTTCCTATCAAAGATAATGGCAGTCATGACTGCGTCACATCGGCATACCAGATAGTGATGCACCGCCCATCATCATGTTGTGGTCTGGCATGAAAATCAAGGGACTCCTAAGACCCAGGTTCAATGCCTGAATATGTCTTAATCTGTGAGTTCCCTGGGTGTGCCTAAATTACTTTTCTGATTTTAGTTTGGGTTTTTGACTCTCCTGCTTTCATTCTGACTAAGCTGATCTTACTCTTGCCTGGATTTCAACCCTGAGCTTCTTTAATTGAAATCTAATTGCTTCCTATGGGTTACTAGGCCATGAGCAAAGTTTGCAACTATGAATACACTGTAAAATGTCAAGGCAATGATAATGTAGTGGAAGGAGAACAAAGAAGATCATTTGATCATTTCATGTTGGTTACCCAGATAATAAAACATGAACTCTTAAATGCTGTTGCCAGCCATGAAGGATACACCAGTTACAATCAATGTATTCTTTACACTGTACAAAAACACACTTACCTGTGCCCTTTATGTAAAGACTGCAATGTTTGTTTTAGGTCAGCCCTTCATAATGTGGGCATATTATATCACATTTAACCCAACATGATGTTTATATTTCCTTTCATACTTTTATAAAACCAATTTAACAACAATTAAACTAAATCACATTTTCAATAATAGAATTCAGAGATGGAAAATTATATATATATATATATATATATATATGCATAAATATGCAAAATTTCATAATATGCCATTAAAAAAAAAAAAAACAACACGTCCATTATAAAATTGATTTGGTATGTGGTTAACCATGGGTATAACGAAGTACAAGGATTTTGGTAGGCGTAGTTTCACATGTAGAGACCCAGAGGTTTGATGTGCAAATCTAGCAAAAGCAAACACAAAATCACTGGTAATCAGAATTATATGCCAATCCATTTTATCTAATTGTGTCCTGTCCTCACTTCAACTCCACTCCCCACTGCAAGACTTCTCTTACGTTTCTGCCAGTCTCTGTAATTCTCTTCATAACCATCCCTACCATGATCATGCAGATTATTAACTCTAATCCTTCAAAAGCTCCCTTATGACCCATGCTAACAGAAGCTTATGTGCTAACAGAAGCTTATTTGATTATTAAAAGTCAACATGCCAAACAATCACCAGTTCTTTCCAAGAACTTGTCCATTAATTTATATTTTATTGCTGGAACTATATACATACCGGATAATACCCATGATTAACCAGTAACCAATCATTTCAGCTCCTGAAACTTACCTTATGAGGTCCTCCGGCACAGCATTCCTTCTCCAAATCTTCTTTGAGAGAGATCAAGTACCCTCACCCTGTCTCTGAGCTCTGTACCTGCTCTGCATCCTGGACTTGGAGAAGAGCCAAGCCAGAGGATCACAGAAGGTAAGTTTTTGGGGTTCTAACTACAGTGGCATATTACTTGCCATGGGATATGGAACAGCAACTCTTGAATAACATCCTTTGGTACACAATCTTGTTTTTTTTATCCTAACAGGTAGAACTTTGCCAATTAAAATGTTATAATATTAATGACATCTCCACTGCTTCATTAACATTCCAACAAAAGCAACTGCTGTATAAACCTTTGGTTGGTGTTGCAGAATTACAGTTGCCACCAACATCTTCTAGACACGGGAAGGTGCTGGATACTGTAGCTGAGATATTCATGTTTTCAACAATATTAACAGTTGCTGAAATATCCACAGATAACGAGTATCCTAGAACATCTCAACCTTCTGTAGATCCAAATGGATCACATAGACTAAGCAATTTGATCAGTTACTTGCGCTATAATATGCCAGCAATTGAGATCTAGGCTAGGGGAATCTTCAAATGGAAAAATCAGCAGTAATTAGAATTCAATGCAAGCAGTAACGTAACTAAACACTATCGGACCTGGGTGCAGGAGGTGCTACCAGGCCCCTCCGCCCCTTCTAGACGAAGGGGATCGGACCCTGGTGCACCCCCAGCAGTTACGCCACTGAGTGCAAGGTTACAGCTTTTAACAGCTTTTCTAAAATTCCTGCTGACAGAAAATAATCACCAAGAGGCTCATAGGAATTCACTAAAAATAAGGTAGTTTACATGCCAAGTTCTTGCTTTTTACCTTTGTAGAAAAATGAGAGGCTTCTGAATTGATTGAAAATACTCATATATATAAAAACTTAAGGAGTTACATCAATAAAACATTTTATATGTTTAGCTTTATTATTGCTCATTTGTTGTGCCACTTGCAAAACTGTTTAAAGGGTCACCCTATCATAATAGCCAATGTACCTAGTTCCATTTCCCTAAGCTTATGTGAAGTTTAAACTGGCTCATCTTGCAATATTGCCTTCCCTAAGCTATCATTTTCTCAGGCTGGCCACAACCTTTCTTCTTGCCTCCAGTAGCCCTCCTATTGCATTATATCCCCCTTACAAGAAGCCACAGGGGGCATAACCAGCCAAATAATGTTGCAAGTAGAATTCTGGGACAACTCTCACCTGTTTCTCCTGTACCGAGCACAACTGACAGATAGCACATTGGCCATGAGACAGTAAATAAGTGATTTGTGATAGATAACAGGAGATGTGTTGTTTCTTTATTTTATAAAACTTGTTTAAAGATTAAAAAGGCCCAAGGAAAAAGGTACCCATAACAATTTATCTTCAATTAAAAAAATTGCCCCTAAGACACTCCTTATCCTGTAGAACCAATGTTGGCATTTTGCTGGTGCAATAATATGCTTATTTAGCAAACACCTGGAACAAAACATATACACAGTAATACATGTCACATAATTTTTTTTTCATCGATACATCAACATTAGTCATGGCACTATATACGGAAATCAGTCAAGTACAATGAACACAATGGAATGGAGAAGCATGCTATGGGCGATGCAAATCAGCAGTCCCTTTCCTCTCACCAAATGCATTTTGTTTGATGGGTCTCATATACCATAACTCTTTTCTTGAAGACATGAACTACACTACAGGGGCAGCTTGGGTAGGCATTGCAGCATAAAGTGAAATAACTTGTCAAGGTTTAGTACAAAAACATTTTTTTAATTGAGGACTGATTTGAAGAGATATGTACAAAG
>CM044445.1:105600717-105618063 GCA_024363595.1 Xenopus borealis
GGTTTAACTTGATGGACGCGAGTCTTTTTTCAGCCTAACTTACTATGTTACTATGTTACAGTGAGGCTTCAGATTAATTATTATTTTTATTTATTTATTTTCATTTTGCTAACTGCAGCCTAGTTCTTAGGGTAAATAAACACTAGTAACAACATAGTTGTTTAAATTTGAAGCCTGAGGGTTGCAGAAGAAAAAAAATTGAATACCATCAACATTTTTACAATTATCTAATTAATACTAAAGGGCAATGTTCAAAACTGGCACATTTCATGTATAAGAAATGTTGTGGCACATTATTGCACTTTTTTTTGGGTATTTATAATTTTTCAAGTGTGAAAGCATCAAAGAAAATTTGTCTTGCACTGCACAAAGTTTCACTAGTTTTGAGTGTAATGATAGAGATTATTCAAATGCTGATGTGTCTGATGGTTTCAACGAATGTCAGCAGCTGCTGAATTTTTTTTATTGGAAAATCATCTGAACAAGAAAAAGTAATAAATAATTAAAAATGCAATCTGAAAATAATTTATTTTTGGTACTCTTTATCCCCTACAATTTGGCTTCCCCAGTGTGCATCAAGAATGCAATGTATCCCTAAGGGTCAAAGTGAAATTTTTAATAAAATTTGACGTAATTGACGTGGGATACTTTGACTATCGAATAGCCCAAAATTCGACTTGAATCGAAAAAGTACGAAAAATCGAAAAAAAAGTTTGAAAATTGTTCAATTGGAACATGGCTATCAGAAGATTCGAATTTGATCAAAGACTGACCTATTCGATCAAAATAGGTGTATTTTCGATTGAAAATGGCCCCCCAAAAAAATTCGATTGTGGAATTTGAAATTAAAAAAAAATTCAAAATACGACAATCGAACGATTTTCAATTTTTTTTTTTCGATTTTCCAGGAAATTTCAGTAAAGCTTGCAGGAAGTCCCCCATAGGCTACAACAGCAATTTGGCAGGTTTAAGGTGGCCAATAGTAAATCTGCCCCTTAATGTGAAACTATATTGTTAACTAAATTTTATATATCTTCAATTTTCAAAATATAACGAATTACTAATAATTTCTGAAAAATTCCCGTCTCTTTTCATCTCCCCCTTAGCAATCTGCTTCTTTTCATTCTTCCCTCACACAGAATTCAGAGCCAAATTTTAATTAAGAGTTAGGTCTATTATATCCATTCAGGGGGTGCTCCTTTGCCTAGAAGATGGATTAGAGCCCAAGGTTTTAAAATAACCAACATAAACTCTCTGTCTCTACATGAAGGATTTATGGCTTAGTCAGTTATTTTGTTTGTGCTTGATTCAGAGTGTGAGTGTGTATGTGTGTGTATGTGTGTGTGTGCGTACGTTCGTATAGACCAAGGTACCTTATCTATTCCTGTTCATAGAAATTAATCTTGACTTCAGCTAGAAAAGGTATAATAGATCACTCTGATAAACACACTGCCTATAAACACAGTTTAATGAAACCACTGATGAACCCTCAACAGTAACTATTATAACAATCTGGCACACACTTAAATCACTCCTGTGACAAGCTAACTGATTGATATCTTACTAGAAATCCATACTTGTGTTAAAGAGTAAGACTTTTCATAAATATGTGCCATTTCAGTTTTTGTATTATACCATGGTTAATGAAGCCCAAAAGACTGAAATCAATATAACATGTATTTGGTTTAATCAATAAAATTAGTACTTATATTCCATTAATACAACATGTAGTTATGGGCATTAGGGAAAAAACAAGTTGGGAAATATATAAGAATGCCTTTGAAAGACCACCCTTAAAATTCACAGACTTAATTAAGAGAAAATGCACTGTTTTGACTGCTATAGCCTCAGCGATAAAATGCATACAATTTGCTTAATACATAGACACATATATATATATATATATATATATATATATATATATATATATATATATATAATTAAAATATTTTTGATCTATAAATGCATGATATCAGCTAATTGCACAACACAGCCCCACTGCTAGTTGACTATCAGGTATCTGTAAGAATGTTACAAAGTTGATGTTAAAGAAACAAAAGGCTGAAGTGAATATTGGGAAGGAAGAAAAGATATGGATGCTCAGAGTGGGGAACAGAGTACGGCATTGTGGGCTTGGCTAACCTGGAGAAGTGGCAATAAGGCGCAATGCCAGAGGGAAATCAGCCAGAAGGCCAATGAGATAATAACTCTGCTTTAATGTCATAAAAAAATGGCTATTAAGTGGAAATGTCGGAGTCAAGACAAGGTCTATAAGACCAAGAAAACTTTCAGAGTACTGCTTATATGTTGATCAAAAAAGGCAATGGCAAGACCTCATACAGTCATATGAAAAAGTCTGGGAACCCCTCTCAGTCTGCATAATAATTCCACTTTCAACAAAAAAGTTTTATGCAAATTCAACCCAATATCAATAAATTCTTCAGGATAATGTTCAAGCATTCCAACAAGACAATGACCCTAAACACACTTTGAAATCTACAAAGGCATTTATGCAGAGGGAGATGTATAATATTCTGGAATGGCCGTCACAGCCCCCCGACTTGAATATCATCGAAAATCTATAGGATGATTTGAAGCAGACTGTCCATGCTCAGCAGCCATCAAATTTAACTGAACTAGAGAGATTTTGTATGGGCGAACGGTCAAAAATACGACCATCAAATGCTAAAGGAGACATCTTGATGTAATAACTCTGTTGGGGTTCCCAAATGTATGCACCAGTCTAATTTTGTTATGAAGCATATTGCATTTTTTCTGTTAAACCAATAAACTTTGTCCCTGCTGAAATACTACATTCTATAAGGCATGTTATTTATTAAAAGGAAGTTGCTACTTTGAAAGCTCAGCCAATGATCCAAAGAATTAAGAGGGTTCCCAAACTTTTTCATATGACTGTATGACTGCAAAGGAAGGTTTGACTGACAAAGGACTGGTGTTGCACTTTTCCAGGCTGCAGAGATGCTTGCACAAACATGACTTAGTTGAAGAGTCATCAGTAGTGAGCCTCATTGCAAATGTCAATAAATGAGGTATGCAAAAGAGCATCTAGACAAGCCAGATTTCTTTTTGAAACAGGTACGGTGGACTAATGAAATAAAAATTTAACTCTTTGGTTACAATCATCAAAGGTTTGTAGGTTTAGAGGGAAAATGGAGCTCACTAAACATTAGCAAATGCTTCTAAACATAGCTCAAGAAGAGCCCAGGAAGAGCTTGGATTTACAAGTTATCTGCCCAAACTCCAAACAACAACCGAGAAATGATTCGCTGGATACAAAAGCAGTGGCATTTACAAGCTGTGATCTCTGCCGAAGAAAGATTTTATTAATACTGACTTAATAGGGTGCCAAACTTTTGTACATAACACAATGCCTATTTTTTAATCCTATGCATCAACATGTGTTGATTTTTAACACCCTGATACTTTTAGTACAAAATTAAATATATACAGTAATTTGGCCAGGGGTACTGTACTTTAATGGGGTCACAAAGCGTTTTACTGCAATTCTTCTTTATTAATCATCTTTGATGAAATTATCTTCTATCAGTTTCATTCTGCCCTGCTGTTCTTCTTTCAAGCATTGTGAGAGTGATGCATGCCTGAATACTTGGTTGGTGACAAGAAATATGCTAGACAGTAAGTACAAGAGAGGTTTTAGTGCTTGCTCTAGTTGAACAGAGACTGGTGACAGGTTGATTGCTAGCTGTACACCAAGCCATTACCAAGAAGCACATACCACTATAATGTTCAGCAAAGCTCTGCATTATGGAATTTCATTTTGCGTTTCTCTTGTCTCGATACAAGCCCATCTTGACCTCTATGCTGATTTATTTTCCTTCTCTTACAAAAAACAAAGCTTTAAAAATTAGCTTTACTAATGTCATTCCACACTTTGTAGATAATTCAATACTGCTTAAGCAGTAACTTCTTGATGGCTATCACAATCATTTTTATAGTTGTTTGACATAGCTCCGTGTCTAGAGATTCAGGCTCATAAAATAGGTCAGACATTTTGTTAAAAGATGTAAAGTGCTGCTCTTTTCTACAGGGCACAGTTCATTTATTTTTTAATGCAAAGTGTTTGTTTGATTCCAGCCTGATACAAAGTTCCAAAGACCACCTCAGGTCAGAAAAGAACAAAGTTGTAACTGGGGCAAATGGATTTGTAGATCTAATGGTGGTTTAAGGATATAATATAAATGTGAATATTCTGGGGTTCCAAAAAGAGTGAAAATGAGAGAAAATGTATCTGTACAGTTGGGTATGTGTCACTATCCAATAAGGTAAATATTTAGTGTATTTTGAAGAAAGCAAGCCGACTGCATTATTTTATAAAATTTTGATAGTATATACTGTCTCAATGTACCTGTGGCATTTTTGAATAGGTTCCATAACGTCCTGGCATGGGACAGAAATACAGATGTCTTACTTAAGCCACTCTTATATAATGAGCTGGAAACAAGGCTCTACAACTCAAGAATGGTAGATATTGCTACTTCCTAAAGAGTGAAGAACCGAACAGATTCAGTATGTGATACAAAGGGATTCAAGTAAATATCTTTTATTTTATAAAATTTTAATAGCATATACTGCTTCAATATACCCTTGGCATTTTTATAGAAGATCCTTACCCTCCTGGCATGGGGCACAAATATTGATGTCTTACTTAATCCACTCTATGTAATTAACTGGCAACAAGACTCTACAACCCAAAAATGCTGGATGTGGGTACTTTCTAAAGACTGAAGAACAAAGTCAGTATATAACACAAAGGGAATCATGAAAATCCAATCAAGTGTAATAGGTGAATTCCCATAGGTACAAAAAAAATGTAGACAATGTAATATGGTCAGAAGATATTTTACATCTGTAAATATGTTTTCTTGTACATAAAAATAAAAATAGGAACCAAACATTAAATTTAATCAACCACACACAAAATGTCTGCATATGGCAATAAATCAGTGAAACTGGTGCTGAAACAGAAGTACATTTTCAAGTGTGAGATTCTTATAGTTGTCAGAGGTTTGCAATTATTCCTTCTCTGGTAGAAATAGCATTTCACAAAGAGATGCTTATATGGTGTTTCTAAAAGAATGGAATAGCTTGTCTTGACAAGACAAATAGAACCTTGACATGCAATGAGTACATTAGTATCTTACATGTGCTCATCGAAAGAATTAAATCAAGGGTTTCCATTTACTATGTCCAAGGCATTTCATTGAGCAGTGGGCATAAGTCCAAGTGATAAATTGTCATGGAAAGAACTTTAACCCAATATTTATATAGGGATGCACTGGAGTGATAATTACATGTATAACTATTCCAGGATGCTGGAAACTCCTACAATGAGATATATTGTTGCTGCTGTTAGTGGAATGCAAGGCTATAGGGTACATTGGTAATAAGTAAATTAGTCCCTATGATGAGTTATTATTCTCTTTTTTTACATTTTGAATCAATTTAAACTGATTACATTGTTTCCTATAAAAAAAAAAACTTCTGGATTTTGGATCATGCTGTCAAGCAAATACAATCCTTTTAATTTCCTCAGTGTGCTGAAAAATAAAGCCTAACAAATCAACACATGACATAACAAGGCTGTATTATTTAAGTAAGTCATGAACTGCTCTTGGCAGGAATACACCAAATGCAAAGTTACATATTTGTCAAATATTTTTTAGTCATTCTTCCACTGTTGCCTTAAACAGTAAAGACATATCTGTGATCCTTAAAATTCCAGGTTATGAGTGACAAAAATGTCCTAAATTTACTTGCCTGGAATGACAAACTTACCAAAAGTAGAATGTTGAACTAAACATGGCCCTCAATTCCCTAAATACAGTCTTTCAACCACCTACCGTAACAAGTATGATTATATAAGATTTTGAAAACTATTTGGCAAGGCAGTCCTGGTCCTGGTTTCATTTATTTCCATTGTCACTCTAGGGCAGTGGTTCCCAAATTGTGGGACTGGCTCTTGGGGGGGGGGGCACAGAGCAGTGGCAGTGAGGAGGTGGCTCAGCCTGAAGGTCAGCTAGGTGTAAAATACCTAGCTGACCATTTTCTCTCCTTGAGACTCTTAAAAAAATAGCTTGAAGGATACTTAGGGTGAGATTTGGGGTGAATATATATTTCCGATCACCAATATTTTTGCAACTGTGGCAGAATGACTGATACACCAATATTTTGCTGTATCTATACTCCATTAACTAAGGGAGAATCTGACCAAAAGTTTGATAATACCTTCTCCAAAGTTACTTGATATGGACTACCAGGAAAATGAATCATGGCAATTATTTTAGACTATACAAAATGTTTAGGAAAAAATTAGGAATATTTTTTATTGCAGTAGTCTTTTAAATTCTTACATATAATTTAGGTCCATGTGCATCTGAATGCATACTCATCATAATCTATATACCTACTTCCAGTTTTAAATACAATTAGAAAAATTATTTTTAACAACATTGTGCATATCTGCTTTTGTCATTTTTTTTGCTGCTGTGAAGTAGGACTGTTATTTTCTATGCACAGGTGCCAGATACTATTCAAACCATTCTAATAAAAAAATGACACCTAAAACTGTAGTGTTTTAGTGAGAAAACCATGTTTAGATATTGGTTACCTGACAGCAAATCTCTATAAGTAGCGCAACCATAAAGCAGACTAGAAATATTTTTAAAAAATTTCAAAAACAGTTTTGAGTTTTAACACCACTTAAACCCTGGGGCAATGCTGTGAAATCCATCGAGGGACTCAACGGAATGGTACTGTACTTTGGAGAGCTAAATAAGCTTATTAAGGACTTGTATTATAATTCTAAGACTACTTCTTTTAGGGAAAATCTGCTATACCCAATCACAAACAAATCTGAAGAACAGAAAATAAGTTCCATAAATGATCTTCAGACCTCCAGACTTGTTGAGACCTAGTCAAGAGATACTGTGGTTGGCAGTTGGCACTGACTTGCAGACATGAGAAAGTAAAATGAACAAAGACAATGGCAGCCAGCAAATTAGCAATCACAAAATAATACTAATGAATAAAGAAGGAGCCTCAGATGTGTGGGGATGGAAGTCAAAAGTGCAAGCATTTTCCACATATTTACTTTGAAGGATCCAACTCTATTAGTAATGACTTTGTTTTCGTCCGGCCGTCTAATTTGCTACAGGGCAAGAGACAGATTTAAAAACAAAAAAGAATAAAGAAAAATGTGAACTTAACTGAAAATTCAGGTATCATTTTGCAAGGCATGCAAATTATTGGCTGGTCAAATTGTTGGAATAATTGGTATGCACAAACAGGCTAGAATACAGTTCTAGGCAAGTTACACTTTAATATAGGTACTAAAATCTGTAGCTCTCCAGATGTTGCTAGAGATCCTCGAATCTTCCCTAGAGAGGCTTAGAAGCCAAATGCACCCAGTTTATTGGTCCCAGTCTATCTAGCTTTAAACAGCTTTGTGCAGTCTGATTATTCCTACATTTTGATCAACCCTGTAATCAAATTTACAATCGGTACTAGCATATTAACACATAATGGGATCATCTACAATGGGGGTACACCAATGAATTAAAAGCAATTTTGCAAATCTTGTGCTACCAACTATTACCAGGCTATGGTTTTAAGGGGATTTTCAGTAATTGATTTAAACATATGTGTAAAGAAGAATCATGGTAAAAGCAGTTCATAGCACAAGTTCACCTGATTTGCCCCATGGATTCTCCCCCTTGACTTGATTGTAAATAACCCCAATGTGTACAGTATGTGTATTCATACAAAGATGCACACTTGTACAGTACATGTCTGTGTGGGTAAAAGTCATGCATATGAAAAATAATGAATACAAATGTATACACTTCTACATATACATACGATGAGTAGAAAAATGGAATAGTAAACAAAAACAACGCTATTTCCCTATTAAGAGACTATTTAAAAAACAATACATTCAATTATTTTATTGGAACTTTGTTTGAATGCAGGCGTGACAACACAGATGATAAAATTGTTACTAACAAGCTTCTGTCTATTGCATCCACTTGAAACTGGGAAGTATATGGCCAACTTTGTGAATGTGAATTTTGGAAATGTGTTCTGACTTGGGCTGCTGCAGTATGGATGAGAGCCCTTATTTAGGCTGTTGCTAGTTTTACTAGACAGTATGCCTGAAAGCAGACCAGACTTGTTGATGTGAATGAGATGTGAATGGCAGACTTCCATTGACCTGAAGCTCATGCAAGTATACCTTTGCTTCGGATAGGTACTGATCTACCTGCCAATAGAATACAAAGGGACAAAGATTTTCTTTTTAATTGGAAAAAGAACACTATTCCAAAAATAATATCTGCTGAAGCCTTAACAGCTTTGTCTTTCATACACGTATACACACACATATACATAGATATATATATATATATATAATTAAACAGGTTAGATCTCCAATTGTACAAAATAACGCACACAATAAAGTCAACAGACAGATTCACTGCAACTGTCAACACAAAATGCGCACCATATGACCATTAACAGCTGAAATAAATTTATAACAGATGGCATTGCTGACCAAAATTAGTCCCTTATGTTTTTTTTAATTTAAAGGCCTGTGTGAAGGATCCCCAAACAGCTCCCCCAAACATGCATGTTTCCTAATCATTTCTAGAAGAAGAGGGTGTCCGACTTGAATTCACCAGGCAAGGAGCAATAACCAGATTTTACATACCCTGGCACAGATAGAAAAGGAAAATAAAGCTCATTTAACCAACTATTCCCTCATAAAGTATAGCATTACTGTACTGAGAAAACTGGTTGTGTCCTAAATTGCATTAAAAAAAATTGTTGGGCTTTCTATACAGTGGGTAGAGCTTTAGAAGGACAAGGGATCTTATCTGATCAGGGGTGTGAAGGAATATGCCCTTCAACATGGGAATGATGGGATTTGAGCACGTTATTTAAGACTTTGGTGTGGGGGCTAATATAAATTTGCATAAAAATCTGCAAGTTCAGCAAATCATTGCTAAAAATACAATCCATTGTCTGTCTAGATTTTAAGATTTGTTCCTTAAAATATCTCAGATTTCTTATGTAATTTCTCTGTTTTTAGAGACAATACCATGCAATAATAATTACACTGCACAATGATTCACACAATTATAGTCATCATCGGTTTGAAATCATTGCCTATATACTGCGCTGCTGAGAATGCACAAAGCTAGAGATCTGATGTGTAGATACATTTCAAAACTGCTGCCCAACCAGAAAATTTTAATGCCAGACCGCCTCTTTTGATTACAAAGCAGTAAAGAAATAACAGCTTTTCACAGCAGAACAAAGCTCAGCGTGGTGAGCCAAAATCTCGCTAAGGTGTTTCCATCTCAACCATGGAAGAAAGATCTGACAATGGGTCAAAAATCTTCCTTATGTATTCAATTATAAAATATTTACTCCAAATTATAAGCATCGAAAACCCAATCCATATAGAGCATTATAGTAAACTCCTTACTTATGAAGAAAGTATAAAAAAACTCATAAATCAACTCATGTCTATGCCTAGGCAATCAAATGCTTGGCAATAAAGCAACCCTACTTATTTGCATTAAAATTTTCCTTGAATGTCTCAATGTCCTGAAGGAGTAACTAGGGGTAGATTCATCAAAGAGTGAAATAAGCACATTATAGCTAGCTATGTCTACCCCAACTTACTGTTCACATGTCTCATTGGTCATTTTTGGCTGCTTAACTTGCAGCTGCTTGGCACACACTATAATCACATTATTTTCATACACTAATCTTCCAGTTATGGGGATCTCAGAAAAGTAGAATATGATGGTATTTAAGCTTGTCATGCACAGGTGAACAATGAGTCAGCAGCTTACTGACCAAAACATTGAACTTATAGGCCAAAATAATTTTTTAAGGTTTACCACATAAAACTTAAATAATAATAAGTCCCTATATAACATGAGCTCCTGCTTATCTCAAAGTCTGGGGCTGCAGCTGGGTTTGCTTGCAGAGTTCGGTATATCCATTGAAACAAATGATTCTATATTACAGGGAGTGTGGGAGATGAAGGGAGTAAAAGTAGATAAAAAACAGTTATTCATATACTATACGGGTTATACATCTTCAACAGCTATTTATCCTATTTATTGTGCACATGTTCAACAAAGTGTATACAAGCGTATACTGCCCTTTGAAATTCAGGGTAACAAGCCAATGTTGTTCAAGTTCATGACATACCTTTAATTTAGAAAACAAGACTATATATGGATTTCTTAGAAGGTTTTAACATCTGATTTAGCAGTACCTTTACATTTGTTGACTCACATTACTACTGCACATGTTTGGCAGGAAAGCAACACTACACAAAAAATTGTTACAGGACTGTTAAGCTGATCTTTGGGATAGCCAACAGTAAATGTCCCATATGACACTAGCTCAATTATCCATTAGCACGTCTAGCTAAAGCTGCATCTCAGGTGACTTTTTAGGTCCTCCAAGTGAACAGAGTTTGTTTTAAATCACCGGATAGTATTACTTTTACCTGTTAAAAGTGTTGCCATTTTAAACAACAATGCCTTGACAAAAGGCACAAATACTATTTTCCTGATTTGTTCCGACAATAACCACTTAGACATTACGTCTGCTGAAAATCAGAAAGGCATGACATTAATTCCTTAACAAGTTGAATAAATGCATTTCAAACCAAATTGTAGATTATTTAACTGCTAGACATTAAGCCCGTTAAATTAACAGGCGCTAGAACATATGTAGTCAAATATTTATAAAAAACAGAATTGTTCTAGGCGAATTTTCGCCTGCGCTACGCAAATTCAGTAATGTGCAAATTTACACTCTGGTCGGCGAACGGTAACGTATTTATGGTTTTCAGACTATCACCCACAATGGTAAAACACGCCACAGCGTAAGGGTGCGAAGTTGCGCGTCTATCTACTTTGCTAGCGTAAATTATCACTCAATGGGAATTGAACACTAAAACCACTGGCCAGAGGCATCTACTTTATACACTACACCATCAGGCTTTCCTGTATACTGGTACTGATAGCATTAGCTAGTGATTGGCGACCTCTAGTGACCAAAACTGATATTACATGCTGGTAAATTCGCCCAGCATAACTTCGGCAGAGACGTCCGTGCGACACATGCGCAGTAGAGCAATTCCATGGACACAGGGACAGGACGCAGAGACACTTGAACTTTATTATATAGGATACAGTATGTGGCATATCATTGCCTATAATACCTAAGGCTTGACATGCCACATGCATGAGGTCTGGGAGTTCAATATGGATTGTAAGGATTATTTTATAAGGGTATACTGATTGGAGAAGAAAACTGTTGGAAAGCTACAGGAGTAGCTGTTTTGACAAGTAAAGTTTTATACCTATTTAAACAATGGACCAAAGTCACCCTGTGTCATTAGCCCAAACTATACATTCATAATGCTCAATAGAACTGGAGGTTCTCAACTGTCAGGGTTGTCCAAGGAATTACAAAATGCCCTTCCCTGACTGCAGCTGCTTCCTGCCAGCTTGACATCACCAAAATCTACAATAAGCATTATTTTCTCATTCATTATAAGGGAAAAAGGGGCTGAAGGTGGAGAAGACCACGTTGATCGAAATGCTGAGCAGGCCATAGACCTATCTCTGATGTAAAGTAATAGGTTATAATTATGATACCAATTATATCCATGTAATTTTAAATACAAAACACCCAAGCACAAATTCTAACTTTGGTGTCAATGGTCCCATATTGCAGATTTATTAGTTTTGCTTTGACTGCCAGGGTGGCTCAAGGAAGGACAAAATGCCCTTCCCCAACTGCAAGTTCTTCCTAGTCATATATTAAAAAAGACGGTGGTTGCCTGTTCCCAAACGATGGCTGCTCGATGCCTCCAAAGTCTACAATAAGCCTTGTTCAAAATGCAGAGTAGGCCGTAGAACTATCTCTGGTGTTGTCAACTGTTTGAGATGCAAGAAATTAAGACAAAACTATCAATTATAAATATTATGCTATTCACAGGAAATTTTAAATACAAAATACCCAAGGACAATTTCTAAGTTTGATGTGAATGGTCCCATACTGCCAATTTATTAATTATTTTGCTTTGAAACTTTGATACACATACAAATATTCTCAGGGCATATTATTAATGTATACTAAAATACTCTGCCCCCCCCCCACATATAACAATTTTTAGCTACTTTCAACTTTTTACGCAAATCCTAAATGTAATTTCTTTTGTGTATGCCATAGAACAGCTGTTATCCAGAATGCTTGGGAGATGAGATTTTATGAATAAGGGATCCTTCTACAACATGGACCACCGTGTGGTAAGGCTATTAAAAAAATATTAAACAGTTGCACGTTTCGCTAAACATAGCACACAAAGAGATTTCTGGGTAGTAGATCTCATACTAGTAAATAGAGTGAACAGACGCACTGTTGTTATCTTAATTTAAGATACGTGCAAACACAAAGAACGAGACAAAGAAAAAGACAGAAGACAAATCTGGATCCACACCACCAACCCAAAGGTACATAGGTATATATTTAAATGTTCCGACACAGCTGGCGAAAATCATTGGATGATAATATCTGGCATGGCGTATCAGTGCTGATCTCAGAGATAATCAGAGCCCATCTCGAAAGACAGCTCTGAGAGCAGGCGTTTCAGGAACTGAGCCTTGCCCCGGTGATGAGGAGGAACCCGGAGCTGTGAATATTTACCCACATCCCTTGGGAAGGACAGATGTTGTATTGTAAAGAGCAGCACGGCCCATTGTGAACAACAAGAACAGCGTGTTCCATAAATAACACCGAGCAGAAGAAAGGTTGGATCAGCGTTAATCAGGTCACTGCAATCTTATCTTTCTCATTAAAGAATTCACCAGAGAAACGCACTGAAGGAAGAGCCCCCCGTACGATGCAGAGGGAAAATATGCAGCACAGCAGAATCATTCGACAGCAACAATAACAGCTGAGCGGATGTTCTCCTGGTGAAATCAGGGAACAAGGGGGAATCTTTCTGATGGAAGATGCAATGAAAGCATAGGCGACTTACCTGGCATTCTCTGCACGGTTCTTTGTCTCTTTTTTTCTTCTTCATATTATTTTAAAAAGGGTGTTTGTGGGGGGGGGGGGTATCTTTTGTTATTGGAAAAGGCCAGGGCTTCAGGGCTTTAGCATTTTCATGATTTCAGCTACTCGTGAGGATAACCCTGATGCGTGGCTTAAATAGGAAAACTGGAGGAAAAAAATAGCTCCTTCCAATCAGAGCACAGCTACTGACAACGTTCAGGGGGTCGCTAAAAGCAGCTTCCGAGAAATGACAGTGGCACAGGATATCGAACAGTGCAAGCAAAACACCAGCACGCTTCTTGTTAGCAAAATAAGGTTTTCTTAGCCTTACAATAGAAATAAAATATATTCCAACCATTGTTATGCCCCTTTTCCACACTAGCAACACAGTGTTAATGATGCAGAGCCAATATCGGATTCAAACAAGTCATATGGTATGTGCTGGAGATTGATTAGTACTGTGTTTGGAATCAATTCATTAAACCCGTTCTTTGGCTGGTAACTGCTTTATGTTATTGTAGCAAGAAAGAAGAAATGCATCCACTCCACCTGATACTTGGGGGTTAATACATTTTTACCAAATGTTAAACAGGACAAATCTTATTGTGGACTTGTAACAGCAAGAGTGCTGTGCCACATCATAACCTGCCTGATTTCTTATTCCTAATTTTTGCTTGTATTATTTTGTTGTATAGCAAGAAGAACACCCTCTTATTTTTTCTTGTATCAATTTTATAGCAAATTTCAGAACATTTTAACACCCCCCTTCCCCCAATGGGTTAATTCTTGCACTTAACAGAACAAAATTTTTAGGGCTACTGTCATGGGAAACGTTCTTTTTTTTTCAAATTGCATCAGTTAATAGCGCTGTTCCAGCAGAATTCTGCACTGAAATCCATTCCTCAAAAGAGCAAACAGATTTTGTTATATTTCATTTTGAAATCTGACATGGGGTTAGACATATTGTCAATTTCCTAGCTGCCCCCAGTCATGTGACTTGTGCTCTGATAAACTTCAGTCACTCTTTACTGCTGTACTGCAAGTTGGAGTTATATCAACCCCCCCCCCCCAGCAGCCTAACAACAGAACAATGGGAAGGTTACCAGATAGCAGCTCCCTAACGCAAGATAACAGCTCCCTAACACAAGATCTGGCTGGTTGAGTCTAAGAACAGCACTCAATAGTAAAAACTCCCACTGTGACCCCTTCAGTTAAATTGAGAAGGAAAAATAACAGCCTGCCAGAAAGCAGTTCGTAAAGTGCTGGCACAAGTCACATGACCAGGGGCAGCTGGGAAATTGACAAAATGTCTAGCCCCGTGTCAGATTTCAAAATGAAATATTAAAAAAACTATTTGCTCTTTTGAGAAACAGATTTCAGTGCAGGAGTCTGCTGGATTAGCACTATTAACTGATACATTTTGAAAGAAACATGTTTTCCCAGTACCCCTTTAACTGAAAGTAAAAGTTAATTCAATCCCCATAATGACCATATATCCCAACTAATACGTGGATGACCAAACTACACACTTTTCGTTTATAGCTGTGGAATATTAAAGGAATTGTTCAGTATAAATATAAAAACTGGGTAGATAGATAGGCAGTGCAAAAAAAAAGTTTCTAATATAGTTAGTTAGCCAAAAATGTAATGTATAAAGACTTTAGTGAGTGGATGTGTAACATAACAGCCAGAACACTACTTCCTACTTTTCAGCTCACTTGGTTTCCACTGACTGGTGGCCAGGCAGTAACCAATCAGGGACTTGAGTGAGAGCCACACGGGTCATAACTGTTGCTTTTGAATCTGAGCTGAATGCTGAGGATCAATTGCAAACTCACTGAACAGTTATGTCCCATGTGGCCCCCCTTCAAATCGCTGACTAACTTAGAGTTAGAGAGCTGAAAAGCAGGAAGTTGATTCTGGCTGTTATATTAGACATCCAGTCACTCCAGCCTTTATACATTACATTTTTGGCTAACTAACTATAATAGAAACATTTTTTATTTTGCACAGCCTGTCTATTTACCCAGTTTTTATTTTTACACTGAACTGTTCCTTTAAAATCATACTAACCAATAAAACCAAGCAGAACAAAAAGAAGAGCCCTTCCAAATATATTTGGGAATGATAGCTAATCCACCAATATACCCCATTAGAGCTTCTTTATCAGTGCATTGATCAAAAACATTGGATATCCAAAAAAATAGGATAAAATCATAGATCTCAAAGTCACAGGATATTAATCAAGCCCCACTTGTCAAAAGCCACTTACAGCGAACCACCATCAAGGACTAAACGATGGTGGGATAGCAGAAATGGCCATCTCTTTCAGCCAGTGGTACAACTGCAAGCTGTAGCAATGAGACCAACAAGGAGCAAACCCAATACACAACCGTTGACATACTATCAAAACAACTGGGTGCATCGGAATGCAGCAAAGTATTTATACATAATGATATTGGGCCTGTATCATCTGATCTTTGGTATAAAGATTACATTGAAAGATATTAAATACTTCATACCCATCAGCAACTTGCTGGCTAAGGAACAATCCACCTGAGACATCAAAGAACCTCACCAAACAGTTGAGAACAATCTCGGTTGATTTCATTGAAGGGCTTACTGAATATCATGTGATATTGGGATCTATTTATGATCTTTCTTGAATACCCAGATGTTTTGTTTATATGAATACAGAACAGAAACTGTAATGAAAAAGTCAGTGGGGGTCATTTATAAACTTCGCGCAGGGCAGATTGGTTCGCAGAGGGAACCTGGTTATATTTATAAAGCTGAATAAGAGCGTGCAAACAGACTTGCGAATTTGTTTTTCACATTGCGAATGTCTATAGGAGCTTTTTAATTATGGCAAAAATAACAAATTGCCACAACTTTGGTGGCGGAGAAAATATTCGCAAAACTGTTTCGCAAATTGCGAATTTAAGTTACTGTTAACGCAATTTTCACGCAAAACAACCTCACAAAGTGCCTGTACTCACGCAAAAACCCGTCTTGCTTGCGAAAATTCATTCACAATGCGAATTCGCGAAAACTGGAAAGTACAGTAGTGCAATATTGTAGCGTTCAGGAAAAAGCATGGGCAAGACTACCATTTGCGAACAATTATGCGCTGCGCTTACTTTATAAATGACCCCCCCAGTGGGTTCTATGGCCTTAATGGGTATTCTTAATTTATAGTATTGTGTAAAACAGCCCAAAATACAATAAAATATAATTATATTTCTTTGCCCATGAAACACTGGTGAGGTTTCAGAATGGCTGAATAACTGCAGATCTGTCATCTGTAAATTAAAGGGCCGGTGGAAAAAAAGCTGGATCATTTGCTTCAGTCAGAGTTGATTTACAATCAGAAAGCAAAATGCTGTCACTATAAAAAGGCCAAGTCCCACATCGGATCAAAGTAACAATGCTGGCAATTGCCATTGAAGGGATTATTCGCACCAGGTGGTGGAAACCGCTAATGCTAATAAGGATACAACTTGACATTCAAAACTCTAAATAAACAGAGTGATAAAATATAAAAGCCAGTGTGCATTATTTCCACCAAAGAATGAAATAATCCTACTCTGTTTGTGGTCCCACTAGAGCATTAATGGTTTTATTGATCCAAAGTCAAAGATTCCTGGGAGAGTACTGGGCAATTATGTCTTATAAATGAGAAAGATTACTTTCTTCCTGACTTGACTGATAATGACGGCTACCTGCCATGTGTGCTTCCCGTAAGGCAAAACACCCTCAGTCTAAAAAGAAGGTCTTTCTCTATTTGACTTTTAAATTAGACAGCAAAAATTAGGGTATGGCTGTTTTGTTTAGGCATATAGATGAGTGAGGGACCATAGGAATTCAATAAGAAATTTTTGCTCAAGGCTTCAAGTGGAGCCTCGAATATCTCGTTTGTGTCCTAAAAAATCTTGGAAATTGAGTGTTCATCAGAACTTGATGGCTCCCCCAGGGAGTAATAAATCACAACAAAGAAGCAAATCAAAGGGTATTACAGGGGATGTGGAGACTTCCTGCCAAATTAGCACCAAATATCAAGTCAACGGCTTCTCCAATGTTGAGTATTTTATGGAGGTGCCTACCTTCTATATTGGTCAGTGTAATATACAGTTTTATACATATAATGTAGACTCTCAAGACTTAAAGGAAAACTATACCCCCAGAACAATGTAGATCTCTATAAACAGATATTGCCTA
>CM044445.1:105622600-105637100 GCA_024363595.1 Xenopus borealis
GTGCACCTGAGGATTAGGTGCATTTTGGAGTGACTATTTCGACTTTTGACTGCAACTGTGAGTTCAGCCTATTGTCATTAAAATGAGTGGGAAAGCTGGTGGAAGGGCAAGTCATCAAAGTCTACTCTACAGAATTTCATGACCTGGTCAATATGCAGCTAAAAGGTCTCCCAGCCATCTGCTTCAGAGACAGTAATTCATATATTTATGTGAGCCTATTTGTCTGGTGTCGATGATCCTTAATGATCCTGCTGCAAAGGTCCAAAAGAAAAGAGGTGCTGGCAAGTGAGAGAAGATGACATTCCTGAAATGCTGAGTTGCCAAGCTCTTGGTATTTTTTAAAAAAAATTCTTACACACCCAACTGAATTAATATAAAGCCATTTATGTTCTGCCTATTTGCAAATGACCTGTGATTTCCTTGCTCATGTGACTAAAAGTCATATGATTTAAAGGGTTTGGATTTGGTTTGGCCAGGTAAGTGTCCTTCAATGAAATACTAAAAACTGTAAATTTTGGTATTTAAAGCAATAAATGAAATAATAAATACCTAGTAGCAGTATCTAGGGGGTTGGAACAATCGAATATTAGTTGTTGGTGGTCATGATGGACTAAAGCTGGCCTTACCTGGGATGTTAAAAACTACCAAAGATGGTAGCTCATAAGCCTCAACAGGAGGCCCACAACCTGTAGGTAAAGAATCACTGCCATATAGCTAAATTTCAGGCAAGTCTTCGAATGTATGATTAAAGGAGAAGGAAAGGAAATTTTCTATAATTAACTTATAGTGTTCCCCACCACTCCCCCTCCTGAAACGCCGCAATAAAACTTGCCATAGAACCTCCTCAGCTGTGTACTTGATTCCCGAAGTTACGGCGCTTGTTAAGCTTTGGCGCCGCCATTTTCAAATTCAGCTCGTCACTTCCCCTCAGATCTCTCCACCAGTGCGCATGCGCCTCCTTATTGACCTCATAACGTGTCACGACGCGCATTCTAACGCTAAACATATGAAATATTAGAAACCGTGTCTTTTCCTTTATTAATTATTTACAGACCTCTGGAATCCTTATCAGCTCCTGCGCTCGCTGGCTGTCAAACTGTAAATAAGATTTAGAGCGAGCGCAGGAGATTCAAAGCTTCCCTTAGTTGCTGAGCAACGGGGAAGCTGGCTCCCGATTGGTAAAATAAATAATGGGGGCGGGAGCAACGATGACGTGTCCATGTCACGTGACCAACAACACTGAAGTCAGCACGGCACTGAATAGATTACAAAGAGCATGCGCAGGGCACTGCTGAAACCTACTGCGCATGCCTGTGCCCCAATGGAAGCGATTTCTGGACATGATATTATTAATAACGAATAGAACATAAAAAAAAAAACATAGAAAAGTAATGATTGAATGATTTATGTTACCTAAAAGAAGATTTCCTTGGCAATATCTATATATTTATTTCATTTTTGAGTTTCCTTCTCCTTTAAGAAGAAAAATTTTGCATGGCAAAAGATCACACATTGTTCCCTTACAAGGGTTCATGCCACAAAACTTGTCCCCACTGAGAATGGTTCAAAGAGGGCAAATAAGACTCACTCATGTTCATAAACTGCCTAAATTCCATGTGCTCTACATGTCAACATCCCAGGAACATAAATGAATCTATTATTTCACACAGAAGCATTTTTGTGCAGGTCAAATTGTGATGGACAATTCTGAATCCAATAAAGGTTTGACCTGAAGGAGGTCATAAACTGGATTAAACATTAAAGGGATCTTACAATAAAACATATAAGGAGACTTATTTCCCAAAGCTGATAATGCACAGGACAAAATGTTTGCTGTCCACAAAAGCAATATTTTTGTTATCTGCTTTATGTCTTCGCTTGTGACCAGAAGAAACTCATTCCACTTCATAGTGTTTTGACATATAATTTAAACAACGGGCTTGCTTGACGAAAAACCACCTTTGGGATGTGTAAATTGGATCAGTCCTGCCTAAACACTGACAAGTGGGATACATGTAACTAGTATGTGTTGGGGGAGCATGGGTTGCATGTAGAAAGCCTGGATATTGTACCTGCTGCTTGTATATAATATGGAAGCAAGCCAGACCCTTGAAACAAATCTTCTGAATTAGTCTTTTCTGCAACTAGTTAATCTGTGACATCAGAATCACGCCAAACAAAAAGCACCAATTGGAAAAGCTGTGCAATGTCTATCCCTAGGCTAGAGTTAATTTCATACTGTTCCTCTGACAATATGAATTACTGGCTCAGTAAAAGCACAGAAAAGGTCACCTAATCATTACTATGAAATATAACCTGCATATCTTTATTTTCCCTTAACCAGACAATTAAAATAACAGTGAAAGGCAAGGCCTTTTCTACACATTGGTCTGTAAACACCTGCATTTGGGATGTATAATCTCCCTTTATAAGGTGGTGCACCAACGCAAGGCTTTCCCTTTTCTACCCTAGATCATATATCTTCATATAGATGAATGTAGCATTGCAGAGAATTTCGCACAACCATGTCTCTAATTAAATGGATGACACAGGAACTCCTATATATGGCTGGAAATTTAATTGGAAGCTTTTGCCGGTAGCGGGCACGTCACTGAATGAGAGACTTATGGAGGGATTCTTAATTATGATATACTCTGTGTAGAGCTCTACTGCTGCAGTGGGGCTTCAAATCTGCTGGGGGGAGGGGGTGCTGAGAAACAATCGAGTAGCAGTTCTTTGTGAAATAATCCCAGGGAAAGGTTTCCCAATATCCATTTAGCTGACGAATTTCTCATTCATAATTTTTCTTTAAGGTAACTGACCTTTGGGGCCTTAGCACGGGTGGTCCAGAGAGAGAGCCACTCGGGGACACAATAGGCTTCTTCTAGTCTAGATGCTCCTTGAAGACCATCTAGAGGATCAGTTAAGTAAGAATTTGTTTAAAAATGGATTTCGTGCATATTTTTAGGGCTATGGCTGAGAAATGTTTTTATAACTTTGTAACCTCTTTATGGGGTAAATGACCCAATCCTGAGCCTCAGTATGGATGTGTGTGTGTCTGGAGGTAGGAATTATTTTTTTATTCTTGTAACCTTTTTATGGGGGTAAGTGGACAAATCTTGGACCTCAAAAGGGGCATACTCAAACTTGAATCCAAAGACAACTGCTTTCAAGGGAACACAATATTATGGTCATTACCCAGACCCCAGGTTCTCTCTCTGCAACTATAACCACAACCAGATTTATTGCAAGGCTACAAAGGTCCATGTTCCGCATGGGCAGAAATTCAGCAATGTGTCTCCTCACGCTTAAATTATTATTTTTTTATTTTCATAATATTAACAGTTTTTACACTGCTAATGTTATGTAGAGAGCACCCCTCCTTGATCTGTTCAGGAGGGGCTGGACAGAATGGAAAGGTTTAAGTTACTTATGTCAGGAAATGCTTGCTGCCATTACATCAGGTCCAAGCCTAGCCCTAAGAGCAAAAGGTGCTCCTTTTACACATTCCTGAGATTAATCAGCAGTATAAAAACTGCTAATATCATGAAATCTAAAACGGCATGGGTTTATGTTCCCATAAAATCCCGGGTAACTTAATTATGGCAACTGGTTTTGATAAAAGGATAAATCATCGCCATGACCAATCACTATGGGACATTCACTGAAACACATATTTTATTCTTTTAGCTAGATTTTGTTCATCTGTCAATATCGCAGAATGGTTTTCTTGACTGCAACCAAACTTAAAGAAGCTAATAGAGAATGAAGAGAATTAAGACAACTGCACACATTAAAAAAAGAGCACTCACAACTACTGCTAATACACATTTTGGTTCCAATTGTAATATATATATGGCTTGGATACTTTAACCATAAAATCTGGCCATGTGTCATCTGGTCACCTTAAAAGATCAATGTTTATATTTCTCAACGCATGGCGCTTCTGCTTGAAATGTAAATGTGCAAATGCACAAACGGGGTTGGCTTTAAAGGGTCATAAATCATCTATATTTTTCTGCAACATTGAAATACTTACTATATGCTTCTTGTGTTGTTAAATCAACATGGAGCAGTACAGAAATATAATTGAAAGAAATGGATAAAGGGAGCATGCCTTTATCTATGACGGGTTGACCAAAGCCTTCCTTGTTACTTCCCATTTAATAGTTTTATATTTCCTATTATCTTACAATGACACATTTCCCAAAGGCTAGTGAGCACCATGTTCCATAACAGCCTAGGGAAGCACATGCTGTAAATATACACATTTAGGATAGCATGGTGATTCCTCCATAGTAAGCATATATCACAATATATAAATGCAGAAGGAGTTCTTACTGGGAGGGGTACATATAGTATCATAGTATGTCTGGGGGTGGACTGGGGGTAGTTTTATAAAAACAAACAAAAAAGAAAATGTAAAGAACATGTTTAAAAGAAAATGGATTTGACCAGTGATGTCATTGCTTCCATGATAATAAGAATAAAATATAACCTGTAAGTTCACATACCTTTACATCTCCAGCTCTTTGCACAGAAGAGCAGAACAATCATCTTGTTTTTAAAACATGCAAACTAAAATTAGATCCACGCTTCCCACGGGATACACGCAGCATCCCATAAGGCGGCTTTCGAGTGCCAGAAGGAAATTATTCTGACCCATTCCAGCTGATAGAACATTAAGGAAACAAAATACTCTGGAATCCTAGGTAAAGCTGACCTATAAGTTGAAACCTACAGAAATATCCTATTCTGCAAGCTATAACAAGATAATAATATCCCATTTTAAATTTCCCCATAGCACCATAATCTGTTTAACTAATTTCCTGTAAGTGTAGACACAGTTGAGTAGGGGCCCCTAAGCATGCAGGAAGGCTGAAGTTTTCATCTTAAGGGAAGAGAAATATACTCACACCTCCACCTAATATTAACATTGCACATGTTCTTTTTCACAAGTCGCAATGAATTAGTGTTTTAGGAAGACTACACTTTTAATGATAGAATGTGAACGGGCCAAGTCATAAAAATTAAGTCTAAAAAAAAGCATAACCACATATAACTCATTCAGCTGTGAAACCAAGCCTAATGCTGGTCACACGCAGGACAACCATCTCAAGCCCATCCACCATAAAGCCAACCATCAAATAGTCGGGCCCCACAGATCACATGCCATGTAATTTGACTGCAAGAGAAGAGCACTTGAAGGTAAATTAGTAGCACTCTATTTACTTAGAAAGTTGGATTTATACAATGGTCCGGGAAGCTACCACAGAATGATGCACTAGGCCAATTGAGTTGTAGAAGACCAAATTGTTTCCACTAAATGTGCCATACGTGTGATTTATTTATGCAGGAGATACAGCATCAATGAGGAGTACTACAAATATGGTTGGCATTAAAACTTTCTAAAGCAGGCAGCAATGGCAAGCAGGTCCCCTGGCAATTCAGGAGGTGTGGAGGGGCAAGGAGAAAAATACTATGAAATAACCCTACTGCTATTAAATGTCTATTCGCCCATGGAATGACAAGATTAATATACCTTCTAACATTCCCAACTGCGAAATTGGAATATTTAGGATACACCCCTGATCTACACCGCCAAGTAAGACATCATGGAATATAAAAAAAAATAAAAAATAAATAATTATGACTAAACAGAGGTCATTTAATGTTTTTTGGTCAGGTGATTCTATCAGATATTGGTGCCCAAGAAAAATCATTATTAGGTATAACTGGTGTTGGTCATCCCCAAAAAAAAAAAATTAATCTCGGCTATACAGGTATGGGATCCGTTATCGGGAAACCCATTATCCAGAAAGTTCTGAATTAAGGAAAGGCCATATCCCATATACTCCATTATAATCAAATAATCCAAATTTTTTATAATTTTTTTTTCTTTGTAATAATAAAACAGTCGCTTGTACTTGATCAAAACTAACATATAATTAATCCTGATTAGAATCAAAACCAGCCTATTCGGGTTATTTCATGTTTACTTTTTTAGTAGACTTAGGGTATGAAGATCCAAATTACGGAAAGATCCATTACCCGGAAAGCCCCAGGTCCCGAGCATTCTGGAAAATAGGTCCCATACCTGTATCAGAAATGTCTAATAATTCTTGTACCTTCCAACTATCCTATCTGTAAAATCGCAATGTTAAGACTTTTAGTCTGACCCACCACCCTGACTTGCCTGATCCTATCCAGTCACCCGTTCTGAGGCACTGAAAAAAACAATGGTCAAATTTTGTAGTAGTGAGAAAATCCAAGGCACACAGGTTGTAGCAAGCAAGGAAAACCTTGCATGTTTAGTGCGGAAGTGAGCAACGTTTCGGGGTCATGCCCCTTTGTCAAGCAAATTTTGTTTCTGGTCAAGTGATCCCATCAGATACTGGAGCCCAAGAAAAATCATCTTTCTGGTCAAGTGGGCCCATCAGACACTGGGGTCCTGGAATAATCATCTTCCTGCTCTAAAATCTTCACTAAGCATTATGGTGTTGGTCATTACCCAGCCCAACCAAAATCTTTCTTGACCATATTGGCAATGCCTGGTAATTCTCAGCACTGGACCCATGCAGGTTTATCTGGCACACGGAAGTCAACAAATACTGACAACACACCTTTACTACAACAATAAAAATACATAATGGTTTAACACGTTTTAAGAAGATGCCCTGATCAAATATGGATGCACATTAACTACACCACAGAAAAAAGGTGCCACAGCAGACAAACGTTCGAATTTATGTAATACAACAATGATATCAATTCAAATTCCATGTCTATCAAGTTCAACATGGAAAGTGGCAAACACAGAGTCAATAAATGATAAAGATAGGTGAAAGTATTTAGAAGTCTCCAGTAGCACAAACATGCAGTGATGAATTAAGACAAGAATGTCATCCTAGGCAAGTCTAGACTGCTAATATATAGTGCCTTGCCTATAGATACACACAGAGTTATCTGAAGTGGTTCCTAAAGAGGGATTACTCCCTGGTTGAAGCTTTGGGAGAAGAACATTTGAGGAAGGAAGATCAGTAGGTATAGGAGGGCAAATCAGAGACTGTGAAACATACTAGCGGTGTCCAACCTGTTGCCCTTGAGTTGCTGCTAATTCACCAACAGCTGAAGGGCCAAAGATTGGAATCTAAATTTCGTCACAGGCCCCTCCTCTTCCACTTAAGGTTCAAATCCTGCTGGGACCCTAGAACTGATGGAGCTCTATGTAAGAGCATGGAGAGCCATGTGCATATCCTGGTTTTGCATACGTACTTGTGGCTGTATAATAATAATGTACAAACATGCACATATATCATACATGTCTAAGTGCATTTTAAAAAGTAAGTACATGCACAATAATATAAATACTTTCAGCATTAGAAATTTCTCAACGCATTATGCATTGTTTTAATTCAGTCACTAGGAAGGTACCTTACAGGAAACATCTTTGTGGCTATGTAACCAAAACAAATATATGGTTCAATCTGAGCGACTAAGAAGAGAGGCAGGCCTTCTAGGTGCCGGGACTGCAGCTTGGAAATGACTTACTTTTGGTGTTGGGCATGAAGCGGTGGAGAGTCTAGATGTAGCCTGCGCCCTTGGCGATTCAGAGGGAGTGGTGCTGAGAGATGCAGTGTCTCGTGGAAGTACCTGCACCCCACGAGAGATGATGGAATCTGGAATCTGGAAGGAGAAACAGAGGAAATAAGTTTACAAGTTGTTTCTTGCCCAAAGGGTTCTCCCAAGCAAAAACGGTGTTCATTACAGTACACAAACAGACAAAAAAAACATGTGAGCACCTCAGATGTCGCTCTACCAAGCTAGTTACAACCTTCTGTTTAAAGAAGGAAGCTAATTTCTTCCATTGTATAAAAGCATTAAAAAGGCAACCCCAGAGCCTCAAAAAGGGTTAGGGGAAGGTCCATCATGGTCAAAGACTTTTTAACGCTGCATAATGTATACAATGGATCTCCCACAAGGTTTTGTAACAAGAATGACCACTATCGACACACAAAGCTTGCCCATATTTCTCTCAGCAAAAATAATAAAAGCAATCACCCCCAATGGAACAAATCACAGGCCTGAGATTTAGTAATGCCACAGTGTGCACTTACTCACTGCTCTCCTGTTAATCAGCTGTCCAGCATCTTAAACCATATTTATTGTAGCAAGTGAAGTTCTCAGGGGTAATGTAACAGATTGGAAGAAATGCAATTACTCTCAGACAGAGCAGAACGGTCTAAATTAAAATCAAAGCATGGAAACCATATATTGGGGGAGGTCTGCTTAAAGGGTCCACACATGCATCTAGAAGTAGCATTTATCAGCCATTTATATTTAAATATACTGTAAGGGTGAGCAGAATTGTGTTTGTCTATATGGCAGGGAGATGCCCTACTGAGGCATTCATTATACAGGTATGGGATCCTTTATCCAGAGACCCATAACCCTGAAAGCTCTGAATTAAGAGAAGGTCATCTCCCATAGACTCTACTTTAATCAAATAATTAAAATTTTTAAAAGCGTTTTTTCTTTTTTCTCTGTAATAATAAAACAGTACCTTGTACTTGATCCCAACAAACATATACTGTAATTAATCCTTATTGGAGGAAAAAACAAATCTATTGGGTTTATTAAATATTTAAATTATCTTTTAGTAGACTGAAGGTATGAAGATCCAAATTACGGAATGACCCATTAAACAGAAAACTCCCGGTCCCAGGCATTCTGGATAACAAAAGTGTCAGTCTATTAAGTTTTTAATGCTATCCAAATTGGAAGCAAAACCAGCCTGTTGGGTTTATTTAATGATTTTTGCAAATTATGGAAAGATCAGTCTCCATTTTAATTAAATAATTTATAATAATGTTTTTTCCTTTTTCTCTGTAATAATAAAACAGTACCTTGTACAGGTATGGGAACAGTTATTCAGAATGCTCTGGACCTGGGGCTTTCTAGATAACATTTGGATCTTCATGCCTAAAGTCTAATAGAAAATAATGTAAACATTAAACAAACCAAATAGGCTAGTTTTTGCCGCCAATAAGGATTAATTATATCTTAGTTTGGATCAATTACAAGGTTATTTTTTGTTTTTACACAGAAAAAGCAAATCATTTTTAACAATTTGAATTATTTGGATATAATGGAGCCTATGGGAGACCTCCTTTCCGTAATTCAGAACTTATTGGAGGAAAAACAATCCTACTGGGTTTATTTAATGTTTACATGATTTTCTAGTAGACCTAAGGTATGAAAATCCAAATTACAGAAACATGTTATCTGGAAAACCCCAGGTACCGAGCCTTATGGATAACAGTCCCCATATGTGTACAAGAAAAGTGTCAGTTCATCCTATCAGGTATCCTACCTGGAAACAAAACCAGCCTTGTTGGGCTTATTTCATGTTTCCATGATTTTCTAGTAGACTTAAAGGAGAATGAAACCCCCCCTGCGCTAACCCAAACCCCCCACGCACCGTAGGCCCCCCTCCCTCGTCCACCCCCTGCCTACCTCTCCCCCCGGTTTGCACCTTGGGGTTTCATTCCCCTTTAAGGTATGAAGATTCAAATTACAGAAACATCGGCTATCCGGAAAATCCCAGGAAGAAGTGAAACCATAGATTGTAAGTGAGGGCAGATGATATGAACTGACACAGGGTTGCAGGCTGTGGAAATAGGGATGCACCAAATCCACTATTTTGGATTTGGCCAAACCCCCGTATCCTTCACAAAAGATTCGTCCAAATACCACACCAAATCCAAAAAAGGCTCCATCTCACACACACAAAGTGGATTTTGGCACAGACACTAATAATAAAAGTGTTTCCATGATGAAATTTATTCTGGATGTGTGGATTGGCCATTTTTACACCTACAGAAGCTAGTGTGCCGCTGGCATTAAAGCTTTAGATACCCTCTATGGCAGTGGTTTCCAAACTCTGGGGTTTTTACTCGTTATGATATCCCCTAGGTGAATTTGATCTCCCGATGAATTTTCCCCTGTGGAAAAAGCTTGATCCTCTCTAGGAAGGCTTGGACAATAATAAGATTACGTAATAAAAGGCATAACATTTGCCCAGGAGCAGTGACTTATTGCACAAAGTCGCCAGGTTGTGTTTATGAGTCTCCTGTTTAAAAGCAAACATCTTATTGGTTACTACGGATTACTGCTTCGGGGGCTTTATTACAAATGGGATAACAACAACCACCAGTAGTTTTAATTGGATATGTGATATACTGTAGAACTGTGGAGTAAGCTAAGAAAGATGTCCCGAGTTGGTGAATTTTTTCCAAAAGCAGCATGGGCTAAACAGGTGGTTCAAATTTAACTTAACTTTTAGTATGTTATTGAATGACTAATTCTAAGTGACTTTTCAATTGGTCTTCATTATTTATAGTTTTGATTTAATTATTTGCTTTTATCTTCTGACTCTTTCCAGATTTCAAATGGGGATCACTGACTACCATCTAAAAACAAATGCTCTGTAAGGCTACAAATGTATTGTTATTGCTACTTTCTATTACTCATCTTTTTATTCAGGCCGCTCCTATTTATATTCCAGTCTCAAATCAATGCATGGTTGCTAGGGAAAGTTGGAACCGTGAGCAACATGTTGCTCATCAACCTCTTGGATATTGCTCTCAGTGGAGAGATAGATACTTATTGGAGGAAAGATTTGGTTGCATAAAAACCAGTTGTACTGCCAAACAGAGCCTTCTGTAGACTGTCATCCACATAGGGGCTACCAAATAGCCAATCACAAACCTTATTTGGCACCCCAGAGACTTTTTTTCATGCTTGCGTTGCTCCTCAACTCTTTTTAACATTTGAATGTTGCTCACAGGTAAAAATGGTTGGGAATACCTGCTCTACACCATACTAAATGTTTACTCAAAGATGAGCAACCCTTTTAAGTTAACTTCTAGTATGTTATAAACTGGACAATTCTCAGAAAAGTTTCGACTGGTCTGCATTTTTATTTTAGTTTATGAACGATTTGCCTTCTGACTTTTTCCAGCGCTCAAAAGGGGGTCCCCAACTGCAGCAGCCAAAATCGATTAGTTACTAGGGAAATGTAGACCCTACCAGATATGTGCTCAGATTCCACTTGAGAGAGCTACTGAACAACTAACTAACTAATGCAAAAACAACAAATAATACAAAATGAAGCACAATTACAATTTCACTTGAATATTACGGTCTACATCTTCCTTGGTTTCTTCGAGATGTAACTGTCTGGCATCCCGCCCCCCGCAGTGAATTAAACTTTCCTTGTCTTTATAATTAAAGCCCTGAGACATCATATCACATCCACTGGATCTAGGTCAGATGCTTTTTTTGGTTTCTTGGTAAGTGATTTAAATGCAACATGCAAAATGGTTGAGCCGGCAACACCTTTGGAAATGCTAGGTTGATAAAAGGAAAATAAATTATACATTTACCTCTTAATATGTCTATAAGACATGTACAAAGGGAACAGAATAAAAATGGTGGCCTTTTAAGGGTGAATATGACAGCTCCAAGCAGCAGCGGGGAATGGATTTCCTTCATGGCCGCTTTTGTCTCAGTACTGCCGCATTCCTAACACAACAGGGTTTTCATCATTTTAACAACACTTGTATATTGCTTATAACCATTTCTCAACTTGTACGACATTCTTCAGAGAGGTGCAAATCAATTGTTTGGACAAGCGATCGCGCACTAGTAACTCAGAGATTAATGCTACGTTAGAAGCCTCGGTAGCAGGCCCAGATGTCTCAAGTGACTCTCTTTTTTCTTCTAAGATCACAGCGAATAAACAAACATGGCAAAATATGCAGATATAAAGGACGAATAAACAAACATGGCAAAATATGCAGATATAGAGGACGAATAAACAAACATGGCAAAATATGCAGATATAAAGGACGAATAAACAAACATGGCAAAATATGCATATATAAAGGACGAATAAACAAACATGGCAAAATATGCAGATATAAAGGACAAATAAACAAACATGGCAAAATATGCAGATATAAAGGGCGAATAAACAAACATGGCAAAATATGCAGATATAGAGGACGAATAAACAAACATGGCAAAATATGCAGATATACAGGACGAGGGAAGAAACGGGTATTTCTGCGCCAGGCGTCACTTGTTATTTGACGAAGTCCTGCATGAAAGCGGGACCCATTGCCGTACTGAAGACTAAATGACCCATAATCTCCCCAAATTGTCTGTCCGCTCAAAAGATGTCACTTTTAGATCTCTCAGCTTAAAGGTCATGAATCTTATTTTTGCTATATGTTTTTGAAAGCCTCTACCACTGGTTTGTATTTCTACAGAGGCAGGTTGTTATTCAATATCCATTAAAGCCAAACAGACTGTTACATAAGGGAATTATAAGCTTTTGTCCTCAGCCAATCAAAATAGCTTTCACAGCAGCCATCCACAGTGCCATGTTGAGATTGATTGATTTATATATATATATATATATATATTATTTTTACAGTATATTATTACTGTAATATGTATTACTCTATTGCTGCATAGGCTCCAGAGATGATGGAAGCTAGTGTTTCCACTACTCATCAATGCCTTGTACATGTACATTGTAAATGTGGCATCCGCTACTCACATGAAGGCAACCAATATTTTTAACTGTCAGCAGTACAATGACCATACAAAAGAAACCTTCATATTTCACCACTTTTTTTTTATATTAAAAGGAAACTAAACCCTAAAAATAGATACAAATAGTAAAGGGGAAATAAACCTTAAAAATAGATATAAATATAAATGTATTTTTATATACTGAGCTCAGCAATCCAGGCTTAAGTTTTAGCATCTCTAGAACAGCAATGATCCAGACCATCAAAATTGTCCCAGAGGGTCACTGTTGTTTATTAAGTTAGGAGTGTCAGTGACACTGCACATGCTCAGTGTGGTCTGGACAGCGGTTAAGAAGCTAATTTTAGGGGTCATGTCAATTTATCAAGCATTAGATTTTCCTGTCACATAAGGTGATGCACTGATGATTAAATTCTGATGCTAACTGCACTGCTTTCTGAGCGGCCATATAATGAGAACCTGAATTAAGGAGATTCGGTCATGATCATTATGGTTTACTTTTTATTTAAATTATTAAATTACACTGTTTACATTGCAAATACTTCACTCTACTATTTAAAATTTTAATATATTTTTTTAGCTGTAATATTGGTGTGGAAGCAGACATATCAGGGCATTGTGTCTAATCCTGAGCTATGAGAAGGAGCCAGTACTTTAGGATGGAACTGCTTTAATACAGCAATTGTTTCTCCACTTCCCATTGTATTATACTACGACATGGGTTCTGTTAGCCCCACCTAGCGGTAGACAAGAGAATAGGACCCATGCAGGAGAAAAGCAGGGGGTTTCCTGCTTTGGAGCTATTCTCATGTCTACCACTAGGTGGGGGGAGGCTAGGCAATGCAAAAAAATTCTTCAGGTATCTGCTAATGTATCTGGTTAGCTGCCCATTGTTCAGTTGATGGGCTGCTGGGGAAGGAAGAAAAGGGAAGGGGTGATATTACTCAAACTTGCATTGTAGCAGTATACAGTGACTGAAGTTTATCAGAGTCACATGCCCTGAGGGCTCCTGGGAAACTGACAATATGTCCCCATGTCAGATTTCATAACAAAATCTAAAAAAAAATCAGTTTGCTCTTTCGAAAAACAAATTTCAGTGCATAATTCTGCTGGAGCAGCACTATTAACTGGTTCATTTTGTAAAAAAAAATGTATCCCTTGAGCCTTGTATTGTGATTTTGATAATGGACCCCTAAACTCAGGTAAGTGACAGAACCTCAGAACATGTGCAGTGAATCATCAGAAAAGAAAATGGTGAGATACTGGGGGCGTATTTGCAGGCACAGATTTTCACTGTTAAAGGACTGTAGTTGCCATGGTCTGGTAGAGACCAATAAACCATAATCTGTAGCATTTGTAGCTTACTTCTTTATTAAGCTTTGATTCTTCTTTAAGGTGTAACTTTAAGGCTTAAAACATAGTTTTAAACATAGTTTCTTTTCTTTGTCGACAGCACGTTTGCAAAGTTTCTGAGACAGTTCTAACTCTCCCCAGACATGTCAGATCTAAGAGAATACAAGCAGGAGACAGATTTATTTATTCCATATGCCACATCAGCACCAAAGCTGCCATCTCTGTCATGTCTATCTATCCCAACCACAGAGTGCTGACAAATACAATACAAAACCTCTTTTTTTCAGAGGAAGTCTGTGTAAGCGTCTCAGTTTGTTTCTTCACCCTGTGTTGATGCCTTTCATACCTCTCCTATGTCTGGGAGTGTCATCTATATATCTATAGCTATGGGCATATATGGTTTGTGTGAAAAAGTGGGGTGTGTGCATGTGCTGGGTTTTAATTTGGAGGGTTGAACTTGATGGACTTTGCCTGTTTTTAACCCAATTTAAAGGGATCCTGTCATGGGAAAACATGTTTTTTTTTT
>CM044445.1:105670923-105697384 GCA_024363595.1 Xenopus borealis
ATCCCTACATATCCAGAGGTTGTCCTATGTATGTTGAACCTGCTCATTAATTAGAGCCTCTTGGGGCCCCCTATACCTCCTGGGCCTCCCTGCAGCCACAGGGTCTGCTTCCTTTGTAGTTTCATCCATGTCGACTAATCTCCCCGTCGGCCACTGCCATTAAGCGGCAAGCCTCATTTCTCTCAAAAGACCTGCATATCTTAAATAGTTACAATTGTATCTACTTATCTTAAATAGTTGCAAATGTATCTAAGTGCAGCTGTAGCATATTCTGGAGTTTGCTGGAGCTCAACAAAACACATCTTCACAAGCCAATATCCTTATAGGAGAATAAGCTGTAGACATATTATATAAAAAGTTTTGGAAAAGCAAAGTATATAAAAATAAATTGAGCCTTCAAGGAAAAGGACATCATCTCTATAGTCAAACATTGAGGGGGTTTGGTGATGATTACAGAGTCATACTGGGCCCAGACACACTCCTAATGGATGCCATGCTCCCTTCTCTCTGATTGATATATGAACAATATATGAACAGTGGAATATGAAAGTACTGCAATCTCAGTAGTGAAAAGAAGGACCTGTAGAACATAGGTTTGTCAACTTTCAATGGTGATAACAGTAATACATATCATACAAACATTCACTACAGTACTCAATATTAAATGGGGCAGCGAGATCCAGAGTTTACAGAAAGTCCAATTGATTTGATTTATTTCTACGGATATACCATGACCTGGACAAATGAGAATCTTCACAAACAACTGGTCCCTATCTATGTCATAGTCAGGGATGTCCAACTGGCGGCCTGCGGCCCTCCCCCTTTGTGTGGGCCCCCCCCACATGAATGTCTGCCTGCTGTGACTGCTTACCATGTGTAATCTTTAAAAGGCATCACTGCAGAGATTAACTGGCCCCTGCATTGTTTAAACCTCAAATTCAGACTGCAATCCCCTGTATTGTTCACACCTGCATTCCCCCCTGCATTGTTCACACCTGTGAAACCTCTATTGTTCACATCCCTAAAGCTCTGTACTGTTCACATTTGAGACTCAGGCTGAAACTGCCCACCTTATTCAAAACGCTAATGGGGCACTAGTACTGTCACTGTATGTAGACAGGGAGTGGTCCCCTGTCTCCTGCTCTGTTCTGCCTTCCCTATGCTCCTGTGTGTGCCATACTATGCCTGCCCTATGTTCCCTGTGTGTGATACACTGTCTTTGTGTGCCATGTTCTGTCAGTGTGTGTCATACTCTGCCTGCCCTATTCTCCTTGGGTGTGCCATACTATGTCTGCCCTATGTTCCCTGTCTGTGCTATAGTATGCCTGACCTATGTTCACTGTGTGTGCCATACACTGTCTTTGTGTGGCATATTCTGCCAGTGAGTGTCATACTCTGCCCACCCTATGCTCCATGTGTGTGCCATACTATGCCTGCCCTATTCTCCTTGGGTGTGCCATACTATGCCTGCCCTATTCTCCTTGGGTGTGCTATACTATGCCTGCCCTATGTTCACTGTGTGTGTGTCGTACACTGTCTTTGGGGCATGTTTACAAAGATTGGAGATAAATATTTGGAGAGATTTCTGGAGATGTTGCCCATAGCAAACAATCAGCAATTAGATAACAGCCACCTATAAGTTAGCAAAGATCTGATTGGTTGCTATGGGCAACATCTCCAGAAATTTCTCCAGATATTTATCTCCAATCTTAGTAAACATGCCCCTTTGTGTGCCATATTCTGCCAGTGTGTACCATACTCTGTCTGCCCTATTTTCCTTGGGTGTGCCATATTATGCCTGCCCTATTCTCCTTGGGTGTGCCATACTATGCCTGCCCTACTCTCCTTGGGTTTGCTATACCATGCCTGCCCTATATTCACTGTGTGTGCCATACACTGTCTTTGTGTGCCATATTCTGCCAGTGAGTGCTATACTCTGCCTGCCCTATGGTATATGGATTTAAGGGTATGGCTTAATATGAGTTTTCTGATAATTAATCCTAATAAACATATTTCTAAAATTAGCCCATTCTAGACACATTCTGTAATATAATAATCTGAAACTATTCACACATAAATAATTTTGCATTACTTTTATTAAATCATGGGCTTTGAGACTATAAGGGCTGAACAATTTGAAATAGTCTATAAGGGGTAATGTATATTTAATAAATTAACTTAAACTGGATCTTTATCCCAAATAGAAAAAAGCTGTTCATGGACAAAGATCAATATTTTTAGCCCCGATTGTAGGAGCAGAATGAGTATGCACAGAAAGGTGTTGCTTTTTGTGCATAACCCATTGCTGAGAAGAGAGGGGGAGTGAAAGTGACAGCATCAGTAATAGAAGCTTTTCATAAGTCATTGTACAATACTTACCAAAAATACTTGGGTCTACACTACTTCTATTCTTTTGCAGCTGAGAGAAAATTAGAATTAGTGGTTTATCTAAAAATCCAAGAATTTAGAGGATGGTATAAGAACAAAAAAATTGCCAAAATATACTTAGCTCAGATAAGGAGACCCTTTGAGAGGACAAGATCATTTTGACAAAGACTCCACTGATCAGTATAGAGAACTCTGAGCTCTTTATTCCCAAATAATGGTGGAGTTGTGCAATAACTTAGTCTGGGGAGGTTGTACTGACTAATTCAGCAGCTTAAGTTCAGAATTTATTAGACAAGTTTTTAGCCATGTAAGGCATTCAATAATATACCTGATTAGATAATCAAACAGTAATTGATCCAGGAAGAAGTCTGGTCGCTTGGCCAGCATAAAAACACAATTTATGTTTCTCCGCCTTGAGGCTAAATCTTCAAAGGCTTTATCGTTTTTTTCTAAATTTGCTGCAATGTCGATAGAGTGTATTTAATGATGAACTTTATGGACTTTATCAACTTTCGCTACTGTGTAACTTGGAAACTTTTGTACTTTTTTTTTTAATTACAGACCCACTGGTTGCATTTATACAACAATACTTCTATGGAAAAATTAAATTTGAAGATTGTAATTGGGTTATGTTAAAATAATGTTTGCAGCTGATCTAGCCCCCAAGAGCATCCAGTCAGAAGGTGGAATATATGTCAGCTATCAAAAGCAAACATCTTATTGGTTGCTATTGGTTTCTGGAAGTGAAAAACTTTGTGCAATTTATAATATATGGGAGTCGTTTACTTAGGCCTCACATCTACCATAGGAACAAATATGTGTGACGATTTATTTTTATTTTTCTGCTTTATTTTCTTCATTTTTCTTCTACATTTTTTAGATACTTTTCTTCATTTATGTACAGTCATATGAAAAAGGTTGGGAACCCCTCTTAATTCTTTGTAGTTTTTATTATTATTGGCTGAGCTTTCAAAGTAGCAACTTCATTTTAATATATAACATGCCTTATGGAAACAGTAGTATTTCAGCAGTGACAAAGTTTATTGGATTAATAGAAAATTTGCAATATGCATCATAACAAAATTAGACAGATGCATAAATTTGGACACCTCAACAGAGACACTACATGAATACTTAGTTGAGCCTCCTTTTGCAAATGTAACAGCCGCTAGATGCCTCCTATAGCCTTTGATGAGTGTATGAATTCTGGATGGTGGTATTTTTGACCATTTGTCTATACAAAATTGCTCCATTTAGTTAAATTTGCTGAGCATGGACAGCCTCCTACAAATCATCCCTTAGATTTTCGATGATATTGAAATTGGGGGACTGTGAAGGCCTTTTCAGAATATTGCACTTCTCCCATCTGCATAAATGCCTTTGCAGATTTCCAAGTGTGTTTGGGGTAATTGTATTGTTGGAATATGACTAACTTGCTTGAACATTATCCTGAAGAATTTGTTGATATTGGGTTGAATTCATCCAACCCTCGACTTTAACAAGGGCCCCAGTCCCTGAACTAGCCACACAGTCCCACAGCATGATGGAACCTCCACCGAATTTGACAGTAGGTAGCAGGTGTTTTTCATGGAATGCGGTGTTGTTCTTTAGTCATGCAAAGAGCTTTACCCGAGGTTTTACCTGACCCGACATCACTATGTGTTGTGTCTAAATGAGCTTTTGTATACAACAAACGACTCTGAAGAAAGGGCTTCATTCTTATCACCCTGCCATACAGATATTCTTGGTGCCAATTGTGCTGAATTGTAGAACAATGTACGGATACACTATCTGCAGCAAGATGTTCTTGCAGGTCTTTGGAGGTGATCTTTGGGTTGACTGTAACCATTCTTCCAATCCCCATGCATATGCCACTCCTATATTTCTTTTTCTTCTTTTCAGAGGAGGGTCAAACAGAAGCATAACTTGCAATTGGCCAACTTAAATACTATTCCTCATGATTGTGAAGTTCAAGGCTTAACGAGCTAATCCAACCAATTTGGTGTTGCCAGTAATCAGTATTGAGCAGTTACATGAATTCAAATTAGCAAAATTGCAAGGGTACCCAAATTTTTGAACAGTTGGTTTTTCACATTTGATTTAATCTCATACAACTGAATACTGCTTTACTAGAAATCTTTGTTCAGAAAACACCCCAGTACTCAGATGTTCCTGGGAAATGAAAGACATACAACGGTTATCTTTTTTGTTGAAAGAGGAGTAAATTATTATGCAGGCTAAGAGCTGTTCCCAAAGTTTTCTTATGAATGTATATTTGTAACCAAAGTTAATTGATTTGACATTTTTCCACTAGGTGGAGCAAGTTGTGAAATCTAAGCTTAGAAAAAAACGAATTCTTGTAAATTTTACAAAATTTCAACTAGCATACCTTAAAAGTCTTCCCAGCATTCTAATCACTCTCTTATAAAAAATAATAAGTAGAAGCATTGATGCAAGAAGTATTCTTTATAATCTTTAATTAGAATTCTCATATATATATAATATATTAGGGATGCACCGAATCCAGGATTCGGCCTTTTTCATGAATCCTTCTGCCTGGCCGAAACGAATCCGAATCCAAAATTGCATATGCAAATTAAGGTCAGGGAGGGAAATCACATGACTTTTGGCACAAAACAAGGAAGTAAAAAATGCAATGTTGGACTGGCCCACTGGGATAACAGGAAAACTCCAGGTGGGCCCAGATGTCAGTGGGCCCCTTTGCTCCTAACCATATGACCTATTTCACAGTTATTCCCTATTTCTTTATGGTAAAAATGAGGCTTAATAATGGAAGAATAGTATATAGAATAGTATAGTAAATAGATATAAAAGAGGTTGAGTAAGGAGAGGAGGAATAATAGTTTGGGAAATGGGTCCATGTTCTAAAGTTTTCCGGTGGGCCCCATGTCTGTTTTCCGGTGGGCCCCTGGTCTAAGGTTTTCTGGTGGGCCACTGGCATCCCAGTCTGACGGTGAAAAAATGTTTTCCCCTTCCCACCCATATATGCAAATTAGGGTTCGGATTTGGTTCGGTATTCGGCCAAATCTTTCGGGAAGGATTCGGGGGTTCAGCCAAATCCAAAATAGTGGATTCGGTGCATCCCTAATATATATACATCTAGAAACAAAAAAACGGCACCAAGGGTCTTTGCTGGAAAAAATATATAATGTATTATGGCATGGTATGCCCTTGAGAAAGGTCCTAATGAGGACCGAAATGTCGGTTGGGCATACCATGCCATAATACAATATATTTTTTGTTCCAGCAAAGACCCTTGGTGCCGTTTCTAGATGCATACGCTCGAATATACGTGCACAAGGGCAGCTACGAGGAAGCTATATGGTAGGTGGTGCTGTCCTGTCTGAACATATACAGTATATATATTATGTTATGTCTTGAGAAAGGTCCAGACTGGACCGAAACGTTGACAAATAAACTTCACTTTTTCATCTCACTATGAAGTTCTGGAGTGCGTCATTCCTTGGAATATGAATATTTACACTATATATGACAGCACCCAGGCAGTTAAAGGGGTTGTTCACCTTTGAGTTAACTTTTAGTATAATGTAGAATATTCTGAGACAATTTGCAAATGGTTTTCATTTTTTATTGTTTGTGGTTTTATAGTTATTAAGCTTTTTATTCAGCAGCTCTCTAGTTTGCAGTGTCAGCAATTTGGTTTCTAGGGTACAAATTACCCTAGCAACCCTGCATTGATTTGAATAAGAGACTGGAATATGAATAGGAGAGCGACTGAATAGAATGATAAGTAATAAAAAGTAACAATAACAATACATTTGTAGCCTTACAGAGCATTTATTTTTAGATGGTGTCAGTGACCCCCATTTGAAAGCTGCAAAGAAACTGAAGAAAATTGCAAATCATGCAAATCATTAAAAAACTATGAAAAATAAATAATGAAGACCAATTGAAAAGTTTCTTAGAATTGGCCCTTCTACAATATACTAAAAGTTAATTTGAAGGTGAACCACCCCTTTAAACTCTGCAGGATTGGAGTGAACTGTGTGTGTATATATATATATATATATATATATATATATATATATATAAAACACTTAGCCCAGTGAAACTTGTGTTTAACAATAAATAAAGTGCCCCTTGTGCATGCAACACATTATATATAAAATATTCTCCAATATTATGGTATGCTGCAATGTAGACTGCAGGCCTGTACTGGTCAGGACACGAATCAGGATTCAGCCAAATAGACTGAAGAAACCCATGAACAGCCTTCAACGACCTTGAAAACCCAAGATATCTGTGTTGTCCTTTGCTGCCATGGTTGTATTTGCAGTATTTCTCTAATACTGACAATCCAATTGGTCAAACTGATGACATCAATGCCCACCAAGTGGAATTCAGAAGATGCTTTACCATATCTACAATATCTTGGAGTCTCGTGGTCTCTCACAGGAATTGCTATTAATACTATCCAGGCATATTGCCCACATTGCCCATAAAGTTCAAATATTTATAACGCTCCTTGCCTAATGTTTATTGCCCTACTTAAAGTCTATTTACTTAGTTCCTGGGTGCGACTTCTAAGTGTTCTGTTCCTGACCCTGACTGTCCCTGACCTTGTCTTGTATTGACTACTCTCTTTGATCCAGCTTTGTACTGTGATATTGGTGTGTTTGAGAGACTACTCTCTCTTATCCTGAATCTGTACTGTTTCTCCTAATTGGTATTGACCCGGCCTGTCCCCCACCACGCTTCTTGTTCTCCGTGGTTCCCTTGCCTGCCCAGACCTTTCTCCCTGGTTCTCTCACGATAAGACCTGGTGGCACCAGAGTATTGGAGTGCTCCTCCCAAAGCCAAAGGTGGTTGTTATAGGCAGATGAGTGAGCCACAACTGGGACCTTGAAGATAGTTCTGGGTTTGGGACTCCATTCGTAACAAAAGCTATGCATCTAAAATCAAGTCGTTTAACACACGTTTCTCTCTCCTTCAAGAACTTTTTCAAAGGCTGGTCAGCTAGATTGTCAGGCTGTTGAGGGTGAGGGTATTAGTATTCCGTGAATAAAAAGAAGTCAATAAATTCCTCCTAGATGACAAGTCTGTTAGTTGTATTCTGTGTCTAAATGAATGATATCTGATCAAATAAGGCTGCAGGCAGGGGCTGAGATATTCAGAACCACTGCATGTGGGGTTCAATGTTTGTTGACCTCCTCCTGGATGAGAGGATGGTCCCTGAGAAGATTTGTCGCTTTGGGTCGGATTATGTACAAAACTCAAAGTCACAAAAACCTTCCCACCATATACATCCCCAACCTGATTAGTATGATACAGACCAAGGAGGTCCCAAAACAAACAACCAATGAGAGGATCCCATAACCCGAACAATGGAAACAAGGAGACGGACATACCAAACCTCCAATATTTTGGAAATAGAAAGACAGCGAACATTTTTTGACCATGCCCATGTTTATGGCCACACCCCCAATTACCATGTTAATGTTACAGAATTTGGCAGGTTATGAAAGTTTGAACACATTGTATTTTGTGTTATTACAGTTTTGCTAATGAAGGTAGAGTTGCCATTTAAGCTGCAAGTCACTGTTTCCCCAAGAGACCTGCCTATTTTAAATTGTTATAATTGTTTCTTTACAAACTGTTAAAAAGTATCTAAGTGCACCTCTCACATATTCAAGGCTCTCAGCCAAAAGCCAATTAAGTTAAAAACTTTGTATCTCTTTTTGGCTGTTCAGTGCAGGAGATCAATGAGAAATTAGGACTTTTCAGTAACAATCCAGGACTGTGGGTTGAGCTGTCAAAATCGGGGACAGTTGGGAGGTATGACACACACAACATCAGTTTGATTAAGCTACAATAAATTACAAATAATATACCGTTGCCAACAAATTCTTTCTCAGCTACTTGTAACTTGTAGTTAGGGTCTAGCAAAATCCAGCTGATGGGGGGAAAATAATATGATGCCAATTACTGCATCACAAATGTTTCTTCCTTAATTGCAGCACCAGCATATGATGATTTTATATTTAGACATTCCCATTAATAAGGTGCAACATAAACGCATGACATCAACATTTGGAAGGGTTTAATTGGCATGTCAGTTCCCTTCTTTACACGTCAATGTTTATAAACACGTTTATAATTATGCATAATTATGAAAGCGCATATATACTGTCTTATATATATTCAGGATTTGTGCATAAACTGGCAAATGCACTTGGCTTTACCAAACACAAATAAACATTTCTTTTTTTGTTTTTGCAAGTAGACAATGATGGATATTTATATATATATATATATATATATTATCTGTGATTTTTATAGTTTAAGCGAGAATGTCACTCATCAACAAAGAATTAATTTATATATGATATACATTATGTTTTGGGCTTTGGTACTAGTCTAAGAAAATACCTAAATATCAACCCCTGAAAACATATCTACACTGAGTTATTTAACAAGAAATCATTTTTTTTTTTTAGAAAAATCTATAAGACACTCAACCTGAAAGGCCTGTACTGGTATGGGGGTTTGTTATGGGAGTGCTCAGGATCTGGGGTTTTCTGGATAAGGAATTTTTCCTTAATTAGTAAGTCTAAAAAAAAAAAAATAATTTAAACACAAATTAAACAAAATAGGATTGTTTTGCCTCCAGTAAGGATTATTTATTAAGGATGCACCGAATTCACTATTTTGGATTCGGCAGAAGAACCCCCCAAATCCTTCCCGAAAGATTTGGCTGAATACCGAACCGAACCCTAATTAGCATATGCAAATTATGGGTGGGAAGGGGAAAACTTCCCTTGTTTTGTGCCAAAAACTCACGTGATTTCCCTCCCTGGCCCTAATTTGCGTATGCAAATTAGGATTCGGTTCGGCCAGGCAGAAAGATTTGGCCGAATCCGCATCCTGCTGAAAAAGGCCGAATCCTGGCCGAACAAAACAAGGCAGTGGTTTCAATGACAGACTAGAAGAGCAGAAGGGCAAAATAGAAAGAAAACAAAAATAACAGTAACACGAAAACTATAACCTCACAAGGCAAATTTCTATTTAGTTGTCAGGGTCAGTGACCCTGACAAACAAGAAGAATTTTAAACTGCGAAAAGAACCTGAACAGGAAGGCAAATAATCTAAAAACTAAAAAAAAAAATTAGGCCAATACATTACATACCGAAACATAACCGGTACACTACTTCTCTAAATTGCTTATTGAAGTATTTTTGATTTTCACCTTCTAGTTCACCAGATTCCATCTATTTTTATATTCCAAATACAATAATCAGATATGTTCATATTAAACATGGCTAACCATGAAGTGGCCCACCAGTTGTACATAGGAAACTAGACGCCATATATTGAAGGAAAAAAAGCTGAATGCAAAAACCTTACCTCTGGTGTAACGTCTCTTGGAGCAAAGCCAGTTCCTCCTGTTGTTAAGATCAAATTAAGTTCTTTTTCATCGCACCAATCTATTAATGATTCCTGGCAAGGGATAACAGTGTCAGACAAGGCAATGTATTGGGAACAGGTCAATGAATTACAAACATGACGATGATATTAGGGTTCTGGAAGGACACAGCGAATTAGGTAGAAGAAATAAGGTAGGCTGAAGCACTGGCTTAGCACTAATGAAGGCCTGAAAGTCTTCAAAAGTGTCTTTCAGGCTCTACTGTAATAATTAGAATCCGGATGTTCTGCTTGACAGTCGTTACTGCTTTGTATAAATGACTAGATAAATCAGCCCCATGATTTTCCCTCAAATACCATCAGATATAACACAAGCTAAATAATAACATATCTTGTTGTTTAGATGCGATCTGTAGAAATCAAACAATACCTTAATATCCTCTATTTCGTCAGGCACAATCTTATACGCAGATATAGTCCCGCCCAATCTAAAATAGGAAACAAACATTTTACATCAGCAAAAAAGTAAAGAGGTGTACATTGAAATAATGAACCATCAATTATATCCTTTTGCTTAGGGTTAACGCCATATAAAATCTTTAGAGTTTTATCAAATATTTCAGCATTGACTATATACAAAATATATAAATTATAGCTAATGTAATGATCCTAATTAGTCATTCAGAAAATGTTGTATTTTATACCACTGAACACTAAGGGCCGATTTAATAATACTCAAAGCCTTAGTGCTGGAGGATTTGGGTCTAAAATCCATGCAAAAATTCCTCAACTCATACATGGTTTCATCATCCGAATACCTTGGCATCCTCTAGCAGTTTCCCCAGCTGCCTCAGCAGCTCAACTTTTTATTTATTTGGAAAAAGCCACAAACGGGAAAAAACCCTCTCAGTAGGAAGTTTTTTGGTGCCAAAGGCTTGAGTCCCTACATGCAGATAATGTAACATGTCAACAGTTGGGGGAACAAAACCCTATGATCAGTATTGTTAGCGCCCGCAACACGATTTACAAATCTAGTGTGGGCCCCTAATTAAGAAAAATAGGCTAGGTTGTCATATAATTATTCCTGGGGTACTCCAAAGATATTTTCTTTTAGGCTGTCTATTCTATGTAATGTTTTTTTTACCTAAACCTATTGTCTCCTTGTTATTGTGGGCCCTCTATGTATGTGTACAACAATAAACTCCTCAGGACCACAAAGGAAGAATTTACCTAAAGAAAAAGCTTTCAGGAAAAGGAGAATAAAACACCACCTTGAGTAGGACACTACACTACACTACACTGAGAATAAGAAGAGAAGAGATAAAAAAAATATTGAGAAGAATGAACGTAACTTGATATTTGAGATGTCAGTTGACGGCTGACGTGTACAATGAAAATGGAGGGGGGGGGGAAATGTGGTTCCAAAAATTTGGAACCTAGTTAGGAACTGCAGAAAGTGACCAAACATGCATTCACATGGTACGGTATTTTGCTGTTATTATTATTATTATTATTATTATTATTATTAATAACATGTATCTCTATAGTGCCAACATATTTCATAGCGCTGTGCTGTATTATTCATTGGCAGATCTACTGTCCAAGTCCTACACCTCAGAAGCCATGTTCCAATATCTTGCACTGGTGAGCTCTAACAAGATCAAAATAGTCTGTCTGCAAGTTTGGATATATGGCTCTGAACCATTAGGCTGTATCTGAGCTATAAACCAGCAGTTCTGGATGCATAGTTGGCCAAAGGGACAAAAAAGAGTGATTTGCATGTCTCCAGCCATGATTTTGTTTGGTATCTAGGCAATGCTATGTGTATGTCACGGTTGGCACCCTAGATCCAGAACCAATGCTAGGCACCATGTTCTCGGCTCTTGCTTCTGCCTCTTACAGCCGCCTTTAACCTCAGGAGGAGCCCTTGGCACGAACGTAAAGCAAAGTCTTTTGGGCAGAAGGTCACAGTACAAAGCGTAGAGAAAAAGTGTAGTCAAATCAGGCCAGGTAGGTGCAGGCAGAGTACAAGCAGAGTCGGACAGGCAAGGGTCACACCAGAAGATCAATCAGAAGGGATACGGATACAGAAGAGTCGGTTACCAGGCAGGGTCAGGATAAAAGAAGTCAGGATCGTCAAAACACAGGCAGGGAATTAGATATCAAAATACAGAAGCTTAACAGCATAGAAGCACTATAATGGGCAATGAGAAAATCTGAAAGGTCTCTTTAAATACCTTAAAATTTCGCTGCATTGCGTGCTGACGTCATCACACCAGCGCCCATAAATAAAGAAGATGCGCGCCACGAGCGCTCTAAATTACCGGCACAGGAGAAGAGGAATGGCAAGGCAGGCGACCACTAGAACACCAGGGTGAGTTGTTACAGTGTATGACATGAGACAAGTAAATACCCTCTGATTTCATAAGGCATCACTTTGCAGATCTGTAAGTGAAAGGGTCTGCATTTCTCTTTCTCAGTCTCTTATTGGCAGTTAGACCCTTTGGTTAATTTTAAATTCAATTACCCAGCTGGCAATTAAGGGGGGGGGGAGTGAAACCTGCATAATATTCTAAAGTGCAACAAATATCGAACAGTAAAACTTAATAGCCTTCAAACAGAATATGTACCCAATATTAAACAGATCAACGTGGAAAGTAAACTGGTTAACAAAATAACCAATTGAAAGAATGTATGATAACAAATATGACTGGTGTTTGGGTTCCAACAGAAATGAATGATTTAATATACTAATATCAGGAAGAAGCTGACCCAAAAACAAGAATACAGTACATCACTCCGATTATATATTGAATGTTATAAACAGAATACTAGTTGCTAACATCAGGGAATAAGTATAAACATGGTAAAGATTTTTATTTTTAGAGGGACAGTCCCTCTTTTGACAGCTCAACCCACAGTCTCTCATTTGTACTGGAAAGTCCAGTATTTCTCTGCACTGAACAGAGAGAAAAAGAAACAAAGTTTCTTACCTAATTGAGGAAAAATCAAGCACCGCACTATGGATGCCCGCCACGTCACCTTTTCTGAAGAGTAGAGTTTCGGTAAGTTATTTCTTAACAAACACTTTGCAAGTTTAAATTTTAATCGGTCTTGGTGTTTTTTCGTTGTATTCTAATGAATTAAAAAGATCCTTTAAAAAAGATCCACCAGGCTTGTAACAGTTTAGGAATTGGTAGACTAAACCTCCCACCGTGGAAGAGAAGCTGGGCTCAAAAGTTATAGTACCCTATGTAGCACCCTACAGAAATAGCCCAACACCCCCACACAGACACACAAACACAGACACAAACACAGACACAAACACAGACACAAACACACAGACACAAACACACAGACACAAACACACAGACACAAACACACAGACACACATACAGACACACAAAAACAGACACACACCTCTACTCTATACTTTTTTGAATACATGTGGCTAAAACTCTGACCTAAGATTCCCAGTTCATAAACTAAACCTCATAAAAAGCAATATATAATATTGGCTTAATATGTTACAAATGTTTTCTTTCATTTACTAAAAGATATCAACCCGTCAGCGGTTTAAAGGGGTGGTTCACTTTTAAGTTAAAGAACCAGTAACATCAAATTAAAAAAAAAAAAATTAATTTGCATACGTAGAAAAAAAACCACCAAGACAAATTTAACTTTTAAATAGCAAAGCCTTTATTAAGAAATAACTTACCAAAACTCTGCTTGTGCTCCTCTTCAGGAATGGCGATAGGGCGCTGATCCATTGTGTGGAGTTCGATTTCTCCTCCCTGGCTATCTCCTATAAGGAAGGCAGTGAGGAGAAACCGAGCATCGCACGATGGACCGCTTTTTCTGAAGAGGAGCGCAAGTGGAGTTTCGGTAAATCATTTCTTTGCGATTTAAAAGTTTAACTTGTTTTGGTGCTTTTTCTTTCTAACTATACTAACACATTTTTAAAAAGATTTTTTGATGTTACTGGTCCTTTAACTTTTAATCTGTCATAGTTTTTTTTATATTTTGCCTTCTTCTGATTCTTTCCAGCTTTCAAATGGGGGTCACTGACCACATCTAAAAAACAAATGTTCTGTAAGGCTCCACAATTATTGTTAGTGCTACTTTTTACTAATCATCTTTCAGTCTCCTATTCAATCTCTCTCTTCAATGCATGGTTGCTAGGGTAATTGGGACCCTAGCAATGAGATTGCTGAAATTGCATACTGGAGAGCTGCTGTAAAATAAACAAAATAACTAAAAAACCACAAATAAGTGAAAACCAAGAATACAACTATCTCTACATCATACCAAAAGGTGAACAACAAATTATATCACAGAGGCCTGTTTATCAAAAGTGAAATTTGTGAATTATTTTATTCAAATGAACTTTTAATTTTGCCAAACTCGAATGTTTGCTTTAGGGATGCACAGAATCCACAATTTTGGATTTGGCTGAACCCCCGAATCCTTCCCGAAAGATTCGGCCGAATACCGAACCAAATCCAACCCCTAATTTGCATATGCAAATTATGGGTGGGTAAACATTTTTTACTTCCTTGTTTTGTGCCAAAAAGTCACGTGATTTCCCTCCCTGGCACTAATTTGCATATGCAAATTAGGTTTCAGATTCGGTTCGGCCAGGCAGAAGGATTCGGACGAATCTGAATCCTACTGAAAAAGCCTGAATCCTGGATTTGGTGCATCCCTAGTTTGCCTATTAAAAGTTTGAACCAAAAAACAAGTTTGAATGCATTGAACTAATGCATTGAATTAAAAATCTACTCATTATTTTCTACAGACCCAAATCGAAAATATTACTTACATTTTGCCTAGGACAGGGGTCCCCAACAACCAGGCTGCGGCCCAGCCTAGATCGCAATTAACACGGTGCGTCAGAATGGATTGAACGCCGATTGGAAACCGGCATGGCGAATTGGACCACAACCCCCCCAACCCCCTGACCCCCCCCATTAAGCTGTTTTGCCTTGACACCGGTTGCTGAACCAAAAAAGGTTGGACACCCCTAGCCTAGGACAACTACCACTGACTTCCAAATAAACTTGCAAGCTTTTAGATGCCAAGCGTTATGTTAATTTTTATTTAGAATTTTTTGTTATTAATAGATCTAAACATTCAAGAATGTGTGCTTTTCCGACCCAACTAATTTAAACTGTGATTAAAATTTGAACGTTGATAAAGCAAACTCTTAATACTGAATTTTTACTCCCACAAAGGTATTCGGCCATTCGGATTCGGCCAAATCTTTGTGCCTGGCCGAGCCGAATCCTTAAAATCATGTGACCTTTTGTCACAAATACTGGAAGTAAAACAATCTTTGGTTCATTATTCAGTCGAATCTTTCATTCAATGTATTCCTAGACTAAAGTGCACAGAAGAATAATTTGACCGACTCCGAACTTTAAAGAAGAGCAGTTCATATTAACATTAAATGATACAGTTCATCAACAACTTGGAGTTTCCTTTTTGATGACTTGCTTTGAAATGCCAATGGCCTACAAGACTCATACTGGACCCAACATATGAGCAGACAACTAAGCTGAAAGCAGCCTATATAAGGCCAATTTATAGTAATGGGCGAATTTATTCGGCAGGCACAAATTCACAGCGAATTCACGCGATTTGCCGCCGGCGAATAAATTCTCGAAACGGCAGCGGAAAATTCGCCTGCCGAAAATTCGTTGGGAAAAAAAAATTCGAGAATTTTTTTGCGAAATGGGATAGATTCGCCCATCGCTACCAATTTATACTCTATAAACAAACAATAAACAAATTAGACCTAAACTTAAGCAAAATAACTTGAAATGAAATAAAACTTGACATGAAATAAAATACCTTTATTGTCTACATCTTCACCCTAACTGTAGGACCTGATTGAAGTATTGGAGCCTAAAAACTGTTATGTAGGAGTAGAGGTTGCATACAGCTGATTGTGTTGATTTTGCCATTGTAAATGTGAATGGTGCTATTATTGATATATATATTTAGCACTTAGCACTTTGTAGGTCACATAAAGTGCATAATGTGCATCAAACTAGTGACTGATCATAGTTCTGTAATATAAGTTTTTGTCACAGAATTGACTTTTTATATACTTTGTGCAATATATATATATTGTAGCAACGTTATTCTTTTGCCATCTATCGATGGAATCATCCAATTTAAAGAGATTCATGATTTTTATGGTGTAGTTTTTATTTCTAATTTACATTTTCAACACTGCAAGTAATTTACTCTACCAAATAAAATTTTATTGCTGAACCAACAAGTGTATTTTTATTTAAGATTTAATATTGGTGTGTAGGCAGCCATCTCAGATCATTGTGCCTGATCCTGTGCTTTCAGAAAGAGCCTGTACTTCATGATGGAACTGCTTTTGGACACACTATTGTTTCTCCTACTCAGTGTAACTGAAGAAGTCACAGTGGGACTTTGATTTTTAATATTGAAAGCTATTTTTTTATCTACCAGGGAACAGTTCTCTTGTGTCAGGGAGCTGTTATCTTGTAATGCTTCCCACTGTGCTGCTGATGGGGAAGAAAGGGCACTTCAACTTGCAGTGCACCAATAAAGAATGACTGAAGCTTATCAGAGCACAAGTCACATGATTGAGGGCACCTGGGAAACTGGCAATATTTTATGATATGCTACAGAGCAACAGTTCTACTATTGGATTTTCAATGTATAATATGTGATGGTGAGCACAATACAATACTTTTACAAGTCAAATAGGGGTTAGTCATTTCTTAAAGTGCTATTTACTAAACCTAACTCCAAGGCTAGGGTCAGGTGGTTTGCCAGGTAATATTAGCCTAAAACATGTTGGTAGCCATTTGAGGAGTCTGGTAGATACCAATTTCTTAGATTAGAATTAAATAGTAGAGTTCAGAAAAATTAAAACTTAAGTTAAAATATGATTTTCATAGTCAAAACTGAAAAACGAATCTGAAATGGCTGCAATTCCATTATTGACTGTTTTATAAATAGGCCCCTGATGTAGTTGTCCGTTCCCCAAATGATACTGAAAGTAAGTGCGGAGAGTTGTATATAAAAACATAAAGTGCCACCGTTTGCGGTGCATCTCATCTGCCTGCCAAATCGAAAAAGTCTATTTAAAAGAAGAGAAAAATGAGCATCCCAAATTTCCTAAAACTGTTATCTTGCCCTGCAATGTTAAGCTCTTTATGGTAAGCTGCAATTTTCCTAAACTCTACTGAGGGGCCAGAAAAGCGAAGTTTACTTTGAAATGAATCAAATAACTCACAGATTTGCAAAGGATTACCAGCGGAAGAACCATCTGCTTCGGTTCAACAAATCACTGGATTCTCTCAAAGGTCCTGTGTTAAACATTACCATTGCTCTATTCCTTCCCCGAGGTGGGTCTAGCGCTGTCATATAACATGGAGTCTGATGATGATTTATATACCAACTAGTTCTAGATTATCAGAGGAAAATCATTCTCATGTTGGTGAGCCAATCAAATATTTAGGTTTATTAAAATTGTGCTCCTTTAAATTAAAGTAATTAGAGGGATCATGACCTTTTGCTTTAGACAAATCTCGCAAAAATGCTAATGCTATTGGAAGAAAGTAATATCTTTAAAACAGATTACTGTACTATTCAACTATTCTGTAGTCTTTGTAGTCAAATAATAATAATAATAAGAGCATAATAAAGTGTTATTAAAGTGTTAAAGTATTCTGTTATGAATTCTATTTGGTTGGAAAGCCTACTTGGCAAGTATGATCTCTAATTCCATGTTCTATGGACACTAGTTGACTTCTTCCTACTGAAGCTTCAGGTAGAATTTAGTGCACATTTGGGACTCTTTATTGAGAGTCCTCAGAACCTAGGGTAAGGCGAAGTAACGTCTAGCGTAAGTGCTAATGTTCAGGAAAATGTTCATCTTAGTGAATTTGCGAAGCTACGATCCTTCGTCAGTGCGAAACTTTGCCTGGCGTAAGGGTGCGAAGTTGCGCAAGTCTATCGACTTCGCTAGCGAAAATTCGCCAGAGCCGGTGTTTGTTAGTTTCCGAAGTTACGAATTAACATCACACTGGCGAATTAGCGCTAGCGTTAGACGCTTTGAGCTATAATGAATTTGCCCCTATGGGAGATGGCAGTCTCATAATTCAGAGCTTTCTGGATAACGGGTTTCAGGAGAACAGATCCCTTGCCAGTTTGTGATTTGTCTTGTGGCATCAAAGGATAAAAAGCAAATACATTTTCAAGATAAATCCAACAGTCACAAGCCAGAAGGCTCCAATCTGATTGGCAGAAATTCCCACAAGCAGGAATGGGTAACATAAAAACAGATTTATGGGGATCACTGAAGTGGTTGCAAAGTTCTAAGCTAATTTCCTATATAGAATTATTAAAGGGGAACTTCAGCATCCAAAACAAAATTTGATAAAAAAAAAAGGCCCACATAACACAGAAACCCCTAATATACCCATCACAGTTGCCAGTTTCTTCAAAAAGTATGAATGAATGCAATTTTCTATGCTGAAATCCAGCTGTTTCCCTTTCTGCATCATTTGAAATCCTGACAGGGAAGGAGGGACTAATGTTACAAATTGTAACAACTTCTCCACAGTTTACAGACAGCATGCAGGAACTACATAAACCACAACGCACTGCGATGTTCTGTTCCTTATTGAAATCACGTGTGCAGGGGTTTGGAGGATGCAGGCTGATGATACAAAGTAACGGTATTCAGCCAGCTCAGCAAAGTAGTCAGACAGATCAGCAGGAGAGCAGGGGGTAGGCTTAGAGAATTGTTCCGAACCATTAAAATTCATGAAAAGCCTGCATATTTTTTGATTAATGTATATTGCAAAGTTGCTTGAAATTATGTTTACTCTTCAAAAAGCTAAAGTCATGTTTGTGTGGAGTATCCCTTTAAAAATGTTCAATGGTTTTAAAGATATTTGTAAAGGAAAGCAGTGCTTGCTTTATCCCTTTTGGTTCTCTGTACTCTTGGCTCTGCAGGCTACACACACACATAAATATATATGTCAGAATTAAAGATAAATGCCATTAGATGAAAATGAGAAGAAGAAGGGACACTACTGGAAAAAGATGGCACAATCAGGAGAAAGAGGGAATCACAAAACACGGTCCAGAATTTAAGTAACGGGTAGAACTGTCATAAGTACCAATCAGAAAATATAAAATAAATACATTTGTTTTCATCAACTGCACCAGAATGGTTAAATATAACACCAGCAACTGACAGATGTTATCCAGAGTGTTTGGAACCTGGGGTTTTCCAGATAGATATTAGAATCTTAATGATTATTCATATCTTAGTCAATACTAAGGACAAGTTCCTGTTTTATTATTACAGAAAAAAAGGAAACAATTTTTACCAATTTGGATTATTTGGATAAAATGGAGTCTATGGGAGAGGGCCTTTCCATAATTCAGAGCTTTCTGGATAACGGGTCCCATACTTATAATGGAAATTATACATCTGGTGCACACAGAAGGTGTATGGGTGTACTGGGCCTGGTGAAATCCACTTCTGAATTTTTAAAAAAATATTTAAATTTTTTTATCTGAAATGTGTGAATTTTGACCATCTAAAAGTAGAATTTACATGGAAAAAAAAAAACATTGATCCTTAATAAATAACCAACTAAAAACAGGGCATTCCGTTAAAACACAGGATGTTCATTACACTAGACTGAGAGGTAGTGGTGATTGGTTGCTTCTTTACTAGACTTGGGTGCATTTTCCCCCTATAATCATCTTCGAAGATGCTCTCAAAGAACAATGTTGCATGTCACATAACATACATTTAGTGCATGAATTGGTTTTCTATTCTATTGTTTCCCGGTGACACTTGGAATTTTAGCAAAATCTCCCATAGCTTTTTGTCGGAATAGAAACCACACAAAATGCAGGTTGTGCTGCGACAGACTTTCTATCCAACAGCGATGACCCTCGATCTAAACACAACCCAGGAACGACTACAATAGGCAACACATTAACACTGCTGCCTGTAATGAATGGGAAGAAGTGCTTGGAGGAATCTTTGGCAAACGAAGCAGGAGGCGAGGCAGCAATTAGGAAACTAAATTGTTACTCACAATGAAGGATCTTGGACGAGGTCCTTAAGGTTTATTCCACTTCTGTCTTCTGCAAGGTTCCTGAAGCAACTGTCACTCACTAGGGAAACAAAACGAAACAATAAGCACGAGCTGCTATTTCTACTTTATATTATTATTCAATATAGATCTTCACAAAAGAACTCGAGCAAGTGTCCCATGGGAAACTTATTAGTGAAACTAATTAGCTGCTCCTTTCCAGCAAGAGTTGGCATTGTCAGGAAATTGCAGCTACCTTGTGCCTCTCCCATTGACTTGTACAGGACCTCAACAGGTCTGAGATTTCGGATTGTCCCAACTATGATAGTCACATGATCAGCATGTGGCAAGAGCTGTTCTCAGGATTCAAGCGTCTGAGAGATGCTATTTTTTGGAGTCATGTCATTCTCTAGTCATGAGAAAGTTCCACACTATATATCCTGACAATTAAATTCTGCAATTCTGCACAACTTCAAAGCAAGGCTATCAGCGCCATAAAATGTTTTCTTATTGAAACAACTAATTTCCCAACTAATTTGAACTCTTCTCCAAGGTTCCTGAAGCAATGGTCACTCACTAGGGAAACAAAACAATATAATAAGCATGAGCTGCTATTTCTAAATGATATTATTATTCATTAAAGAGCTTCACAAACAAACGGCACATCAGGCTAAAGTTCTAGGGAACATTTATCGAGCAAGCATCCCATGGGACACCTATTGGTAAAATGAATTAGCTGTTCCTTTCCAGCAAGATTTGGAGTTGTCAAAAAACTATGGCTACCTTACAAGGGATTGGTTGCTTTTGATTTAACAGCCAATCACTTTAAAGGGCATGGAAAGGCAAATAAATAAAATCCCATTTTTACTTTCTTTAATGAAAAAGAAATCTATCTCCAAAATACTTCAATTTAAAAATGTGTACCGTTTTTATAAGAAAACTGACTGTATGCAGTGAAATTCTCCCTTCATTTAGTGCTGTGAATAGGAATTGTCAGACGGTCCCTAACTTCTGGCAGGGAAACAATCATACTTGTGAACAGCAGGGGGAGCCCCTGCCTTACTTACCAGCCATGCAGAACTCAAACAGCTTTGATTTTTGATAATTTATGACGATCCCTAAGAAGCCCAGACCACACTGAGCATGTGCATATTCTTAGTCTTGCAAAGATGTATAACAAAGTTACAAGATGACAGCCCCCTGTGACCAACTTTGAAAGCATAAATCATTTGTTTGATTAGGCTTGTGGAGCAGTAAGTTCATGTTTATGTTTAGTATACAAAATACAGCATTTCTTATTCTATTTTACACTTTCCTTGTCCTTTAAGGGGCTTATTGACTAAAATCTGAATTTATCTCATATTTTATTTTAAAAAAGCCATGAAAAAACTCCTATGCCTGATTTTAGCCTATTATTAAAACAAAACTTCATTGGATTGCATAAAAACTCAACAAAATTGAGCAAAAACCCAAATCACTTTAATTTGTTGGTCTTTTTCCCAAATTGCTCTAATTTTTCAGGGTTTTTTCCCTGAATTTCTTTAATTTTTCTAGTTTTTCGCTCAGATCTTCGGGATAAAACCAGCAGAGCCCACGAAAACGTCAAACTGAGATGGGTGCCTCTCCAATGGACTTGTATAGGACCTCAACAGGTCTGACATGGCGGATTTTCGGATTCGGATTGTGCCAACTATGATCAGCATGGGATGAGAGCTGTTTTCGGGATTGAAACGTCTGAAAAATGCTATTTCTTAGAGCCATCTCATTCTCTGGTCACGATAAAGTTCCACACTAGATATCCAGAAAATTAAATTCTGCAATCCTGCCCAACTTCAAAGCAAGGCTATCAGCGCTATAAAATGTTTTCTTATTGCATCACATGTCAAGGAAACAACTAATTTCCCAACTGGCTCAAGGTATTATGCTGAAAGAACGGAGCAGATGAATCATTAGTCTCTGTTTTGACATAAACAGCGGGGATTTTATTACATTTTAACCAGCTGGTGTATTTTATTTAAAAACAAATAAAGTTTTCAATTATGGGGCTATGGTTTTTTTTCCCCTTTAGACAAGGCATCCAAAACAACCTTTGAAACCGGATTCTGTCTTCTCTCCTGACTAATGCCCCCCCCAACACCCTCTAAACATCTGTGAGCAGGTATTGATTTCTACAAAGGTTAAAGTCTTAATTTCTGCAGGGAAACGCATCTTTCTTACTCGCCATGCTGAAAGCCTCATGTTGCAAAACACTCTTTATTCTATCTTGTATAACTAACACATCAATGAATATTTGACATTATTTGCCTACATAAGAAACCCTGGAGGGGCTTTAAAAAATGGAAGGAAATTCAAAATGTTTTCCACTAAATAGTTCCACTAAATAGTTACTGCTAACTGTTCTGTACAAAAGAGGATTATCTGTAGACATAGACTACAGGGATCATTTAGGACCACAAAAGTTTAGTACAAGATTGATACCTGATACCTTTCAGTAATTTGTCTGTAACAGGCTGATTTTGCTTCCAATAAGGATTACTGGATCTTATTTTGGATCAAGTACAAGCTACTGGATTAATATATAAGGGAAAAAATATATATATATATATTTTTTTTTTTTTTTTTAATGTGGATTTATTTGGAGAAAATTAAGTCTATGGGCGACAGAGATTCTGTATTTCGGAACTTTCTGGATAATAGTTTTCCGGATAATGGATCTGATACCGTATCATTGATTCAGGTACTTGCATCCAGTGTACACACTACACTAAACTTATATGCTTGTGGGGCACAGGGTTCCATATCACCGATGGAGCACTCAATAGAACAGAAAAGTACAGGTATGGGATCCAGTTATCCACAAACCTGTGATCAAGAAAGCTCTGAATTACAAAAAGGCCAACTTTCATAGACTTGATATTATCCAAATGATCACATTTTTTTTTTAAATGATTCCCTTTTTTTCTGTAATAATACAACAGTACCTTGTACTTGATCCAAACAAAGACACAATGAATCCTTATTGGAGGCAAAGCAATCCTTTTTGGTTCATTTAAAGGGGATATTCTGAGACAATATGAAACTGGTTTTCATCTTTTAACATTTTCGATGTTTGAGTTATTTAGCTTTTTATTAAGCAGCTTTCCAGTTTGAAATTTCAACAATCCAGTGATGTATTGATATAAATAAAAGACTGGAATACGAATAGGAGAGGCCTGAATAGAAAGAAGATTAATACAAAGTAGCAATAACTATAAATGTGTAGCGGTACAGAGCATTGACCCCCCATTTAGAAAGAGTCCGAAGAAGGCAAATAATTAAAAAAAAAATGAAGGCCAATTGAAAGGTTGCTTAGAATGCGCCATTCTACAATATACTAAGGGGCAGATTTACTATTGGTCGAATTTCGAATGAAAAAAAAATTTGAAATTCGACCAGGGAATAGTGGGGGAATAGTGGGGAATTTAAAAAATCGAATTTTAATTTTTTTAGCGCAATTCAATCGATCGAATAGGGAAAATTCAATCGATCGAATAGGGAAAATTCGATCGAATATTCGAATTGAATTCGAATAGAATATTCGGACGATTTTTAAGCGATCAATCGAATTTTTCTTATTTGATCTTAGGGAATGATCCCCATTTCGGTAGGTTTAATCTGGCGAAGTAGGTGATCAAATTTAAATTTAAAGGGGAAGTATTCGACCATCGGATTTTTGAATATTCGAATAAAATTTAATTTGAATATTCGAATCATTCAAATTCGAATATTTGATGGTCGAATTTGCCTAATTTGCATATATTCGAAAATCGAATTCAAATCTTTTTGAAAATCCGATCGAATATTCGAATCCCTCATGTGAATTTATGGGAATTTAGTAAATCTGCCCCTAAATGTTAACGTAAAGGTGAATCACCCTTTAATGTTTAAATGATATTTTTGAAGACTTAAGTATGGAGATTCAGATTATAGAAAGATCCCTTATCTGAAAGAAAAACTCATGTCCTAAGCATTTTGGATAACATGTCCCATACTTACACATCTCCATGTCTGACTATTGATACAATTTTGCCAAACTATGCACAGCCCAACGAACAGATCAAAGGTCACTATGACACAAGCATGGTGGTCCTATATTGGTCAACACTAGGCCCTACTGAGCCAGTAAATCCAATGTCCAATCGCTGGCCCAATCTGTAGATACAGCTAGAAACATCTTTATGGAAGAAACTGAAACCTCTACACCAGGAACATCACTGTACATGTATTTCTTAAAAACCTTTCTTCCACTTGTATCTTGGTGTCAGCGCTAAACACATAGCTATATTGTTTTAATTCCAATAGTGCATTGAGGCTCCAATAAAAATTAGATTGAAAGAGGTATAATTATTTAACACCAAAACCGTGTGACTCCTCTATTGGAAAAAAAAGGGGGGGGCTTCCTTGAATATCACAGTTCACACCAGGTTAATACGACACAGGAAATCTAAAATGGAATGCAAAAGGAAGTGCATACAGAGTAGTATTATCTCAATTAAGATAAGTAATTAAGCCCATAGAGCCACAGAGTGTTCAAAAATGATGCCTGGAGAGCTATATTGCAGAAGATCCACCACTGTGATGTTCTTCAAGATTTCGCCTTTTGGGTATATACTCACAAGATTTCTCGGATTTTCGATGCATATAGTAATGTTCGTTCTTCGCCTTATAAGTTCCCTCCAGTCATCCACCAAGTAGTGTAATGAAGATATAAAGCATGATATTGCTTTAATAAGTGTAAAAAATCACCTTAAAACAACCAATTTTCTACTCACAAGGATCGCCAGATCATAAAGCACGTAGTACCCAAAGTACCGGACTTCTCTGGGACCAGGGAAACTTCTCCTGTTGAGTCTGTGATTGATGAATAAATAAATGGATATTGGAGCAGTTTGATTTATTAATTGATCAGAGACTCAACAGGAGAAGCCTTCCTGGTCCCAGAGAAGTCCAGACTTTTATTTTGCTTTGGGTACTACGTGGTTTATGATCTGGCCATCCTTGTGAGTAGAAAATTGGGTTGTTTTATAGTGATTTTTAACATTTATTAAAGCAATATTATACTATATTTTACTTTATATCTTCATTAGACTACTTGGTGTAGAGTCCTGCGCGGGTCCATTTTTTGCAACCCGTACCCGCAACCTGCAATCCACAACCCACAACCCACATTAGTACCCGCCTGGACTTGCGGCTCGCAAGTACCTTATCCTCAACCCGGATCTGCGACCCGCTGACCATCAAGAATCAGGAAGTGTAGTCATACTGACCATCAAGAATCAGGAAGTGCCATCGTTGTAACCGGAAGTGACATCAGAAGTAGGTGTGGTCAGAAAAAATGCATAAAAATCCCTATTGAGAAGACCCGCAGCCCAAACAGCAAACCCACAGAACTGCCGACACGCGTCTATACCCGCACCCAGTACTTCTACCTGAAACCCGCAGGGTACCGCAGGTTTTAGCAGGTATACCGCGGGTACCCAACCTGATGCAGGACTCTAACTTGGTGGCTGACTGGAGGGAACTTATAAGACGAAGAACCAACTTTACTATATGCATAAAAAATCCAAGAAATCTTGTTAGTATATACCCAATAGGGGGAATCTTGAAGAATATCACAGTGGTGGATCTGCTCCAATATAGCTCTCCAGGCACCATCTTTAAACACTCTGTGGCTCTATGGGCTTAATTACTTATCTTGAGACTTACATTTGACACAATACAACTCAATGTGTGCTCTTCCTTTTGCATTCTACTTTAGATTTCCAGTGCATTGAGGCTACTCCTTCTATCCCATAGAATCATACTTGAATTGTGGATAAAATAACAAAATCCCTATATAATATTCAGCCCAAAAGCATAGCATGATATTAATTCTACTTTCCTCTTACCGTCTTGCAAGTTCAATGGGAATTATGCAATAGAGATGCTATGAGTTTGGGACCTTAGGCAAGATACCAGAACACTGTAATTGCAGTAAATTACTGGCTGGGGAACACAGTGCAGACAAAGGTTGAAACCAGGACAATGCAGAACCTGCTGGGATGTGTTGATTTTATTAAAAACAAATGAAATATTATTCCTTTATCAAGAGTGGCATTATATTTAATATGACATTGCCTACAAAGCCATTTTGTACATTGACATTCCCACACATCTTTAGGGAATGGAACCAGTGATACAAATTGTATTTTGTATCACCCCATGCACACAGTGCAGCAGCTGCCGGAATCAGGATTTCCCTGTCTATGTTTTTATGATTCAGCGTTCTATATCACAAAAGCACTGTGAAAACAATGCAAACAATCAGAATAATGTTAGGCTATACCAAGGCTGCAGGAGCGACATAAAAGCGGTTGCTAGAATGCACCACAGGTGGAAGTTGCAGTTTAATTGCTTGAATGTCAGACATAAAAGCAAACGTTAAAAAACTAGAGACCCTAATAAATAACTAAGAAAAACTGTTAGAACATTAGGAACAGCCAATCACAAAGGCACAAATCATACATTGTAATAAATAACAG
>CM044445.1:105714737-105726537 GCA_024363595.1 Xenopus borealis
ATGCTGGCACAAACTCATAGCATTGTTATTTGCTATGAAGTCCAGTATCCTATCCTTTATGGTGACTGCCTAGTGATAACATCAGTTATAATCACTACTTACTGATGTCACATGCAACACATCAATTCACATAAGCATAGTTTTAATAAGTTCTATAAAGAAGGATTGTACCCCTATTTTTAACAGATAAGCATACTGAAAATATGATTGTGAGTATCATGAGCTGCATGCAGACACCTGGTCTGTGGGTTTAAGCATCTATACCAGAAATACTGCAGCTCTAACTGTAACTCCTCTGTCATGGAACTCCTCTGAGGCATCTACTGTACTTCTATTTTACAATAGAGTATAGGTTATTGTCACTACATGCCATGACATTACTTAGCAGTGACAAAAATGTACTGATGCTCACTATCAAAGTAATATATGAATTTTGAAAGAAACAGACAGCAGTCATCACAATGTTATTTTTCGTCTTAACGGTTTCCCTGAACACTGTACACGCTTTTAAGACAAATAATCCAATCTACATCTTCAGTTTTCCCACTGAGTGAATTACTGACATCTTTCCAGTAATTGCTCACCCCCTGACTCTGCATATTTTTCCATTCCTCTAATTGAGGTTCATCAGTCAAGGGTAAAAAAAAAGAAAAAAAAGTAATTAATTCAGAAACTCTTAAAGCAATGTATACTGTATTGGTGCCAAACTTAATTGCAAAGATTTTTGTGAGTTAAGATGGCTGTACACAGGCTAACAAGGTAATTTTCCAAAATATTAGCCCAAAGGTTGGATATTGTTTGATTGGGCAATCCATGAACACAGCTAAAGAGAAGTGGTCCTCGACATTTGTCCTGAAGGCCTGTATTTTCATATTAGATGAAGTGAAGATGAAGAGCTAAGATTCCTCCCACATCTACTCTACATATGCCATTGACTCATTCCCCTTCCACAAATGGGCATCAATAGATAACATAGAATTACTGACTGCAATCCACTATAATGGTCTGTTCAAACTGCTTCTCTCTTACTGTTGCCAAATATAACCAGATGAGTGGAAATCAGATAAGCAACACGTCTCAAACAAATCTAGGCATATCTACCAACCTTTAATCAAATGTACCCATTGAATGGTTTGGTCCAAGAGATAAACAGTTGGACAACCTGAATCTCAATGGTTGCTGTGGTTTAAGGGGTCATCTACTAGCTCTGTAAAACCACATTTTTATTGTTCTGTTCATCAGGACCAAATCAGTAGGAAGTGGAGAAGAGTCTGAGGCTCCTCTTCCCTTCTTCATCTGTTGGTGGACCATATACTGTCCGACAACATTTTCAAAAACTGATTGATGAAACAGAAATATAGATTTAGAATATCACAGAGTTGCCAGACCATGTATATTCAAGTCTTTAGTTGGTCTTTAAACATTCAATCACAATTCCCAACTAAAACAGCACTCTCTAATTCCAGCTGGCTTGATGAATGAAAATGTTCCATTGGTTTAATCTATAACAAGACCGCATTGTTTTATACTTAATATCTTTTATTACAGCAGGCAACATCTTCAATCATAATGTGCTTGAGCTTAATATAATACAATCTAAAGATATAGCAAGGCTGAAGCATCTGGCATTAACAAAACTTCTCAAATGATGTTTCTTTCCCTTTGTGATTTCAAGAAACTCATCAAAAGAACCTTGTGGGATCGAAGGTTAAGGGCCCTGGTTATTTACATGATTATAATGATTAGACAATGAATGAAGGAGGTTGCTCTAGATAAATAGGATATTTTGAGTTTTAAGCATGTAATAATTACATAGATACAAACTGAAAGAGTTTTTGGGGTTATTTAAAGGCAATATATACTCTGTTTACTCCAGTAAATGTACAGTACAGCATGCAAGTATGCTAACAACGCATTTAAAGGACATTTCTTACTTATTAGTAATTATGCATATAATGAACTCAGCAAAGGAATACAAACATGAATAAGAGTGATATCAATCAAACTACACTGACCAAATGGTTTGCTCAACTCAACAGCTCAGGACAAGTCAGTCAGATCCCATGCCCATCCCACCTCACAGATCTGAAACAACAGTTACAAATACTTACTAGTTATACCTCTGCAGTTATAGGGGGGAATGCAATTAAAGTCCAAAGTAGAAAAACATTTTGCACCAATAAGAATAAAAATGCACATCTTGCAATGTAATATTGCTCCTTAAACTGTTATTGCATTGCAAATTTTAATTCTCAATGCAATAAATTGCATTTATGTCCGTGCAGAGGCATAACTTTTCACATTGCGAAATAGCTTTTCCGTTACCGACTTTTATTACATTCCCGAAATAGTCTGTAACAGGATTAATAAGCAAAGACACTAATCTGTATTAAATAATAATGCTAATATCATTGTTCGGACACAAAAACCTTGGGATGACAGTTTTTTTTTTTCACCAAAGCCTAACCTTGAGGGCCTAACCTTGAAGGCTTCTCACGTTCCTCTGTAAATGTGGGCTGCAACCCAATTTTCCTATGGGAATCAGTTTTGAGAATCAGGAAACTCAACTCAATCACAAATCACCCATGACCATGGGTCCTAGGAAAGACAGTAAAAGACTTTATTTTATTCTGAAAGTACTAGGGCTTCAAAGAGAATGGTTCAACCAATTCACATTACTTTTTGCAATACTTTTAGTTGGACAAAAAAATTACATTTATTTGGGGGTGGCTCCCATAAAGGGCTTGATAACAGTATACATATATACACCATGTAGATTTGGAGAGGCTAAGCATCCCTACGGCTTCTTTATTCTACATTTATGCTTATTAATTCAGCCAAACTAAATCTGATCTAATATGAATTTGAAGAAGTGGACTATCAAGGATGACTCTATTTATCTACACGGTTTCCTTTTGGTTGGTTTTTTTTCAAAATGTAAACATGCTAATTCATTTTCAACTTTCGGTTTGTTTTTGGATGTGTTTTTTGTGGAGTGTTCAGTCATATACAAATATTAAATATAGTTGAGTCAGAATCCCATTAAGCTACTAAAGCTAAAGAAGGAAAACAAGCCTTATGAAAACTAAAAATATTACAGTAGAGAAAACTATACAACATAATTTAAAGTATTATTCCCTTTACCAATTGCTTTGGTCTGAACTTTTTTCCTGTTCTTTCATTTTCCTTTTTAAACTGATGCCAAAGCAATACAGAAAGCTGATACCTTAATAAAGAATGGAGACTCTAAATTATACTTTCATCCCCTTTAGCCCGTTATATGCTTGATAAAGGCTGCTAGATTAATAGCCTCTCATGCCAGAGACTAAAAAACAATAACTGCCAAGTCTTAAAAAAAAAAAATAGAAAGACTGCACAAAAGAGTCAAACATCATAAAGCCATTTTACTTACTTAAAAAAATGTTATTAAAGCCTCTATGTGGCACTGACCTGGCACTTTTTCTCCTCTCTTTCTCCTCTCTGCAAGAGGGTATGTAGAAGGTGGAGCTATCTGTATTTCCCATTGAATGTAATCAGTCCTGATCAGCAGGAGGTATACACGGGCCGATGAAAGCTGTCGACAGACTGAGTCGGCAGCTTATTGGACCACGTATGGGGCCCTCCAACGGGCTTCCCCGATCTATAACTGGCCGAAAGTTGGCCAAATGTCGATCGGAACGGACTAAAAATCCCATTGGATCATGGCTACATCTGTTCGTTGATGATTCGGCCACTGAATCTGCTCTGTTCTGATCCGACTGTTGGGCCCTAGCGCCCACGATCGGATCACCGTCCTCAAGGTGGGCATATTGGGGAGAGATCCTCTCATTCGGCAACATCACCAAACGACCGTATCTCAACGTGTATGGCCACCTTTAAAGCAAAGCCTCATGTCATCTAAGCATGGTCAAGGGGGCACACAAAGAAGCCCTGTCCCTTGCTCAGAACTGGAAGAAAGAGAGACATAGGCTTTCATGGAGAAAATGCTGAGACTTGCTTTGCTAAACAAACTATATTACCTTGTTGTAGTACAGGTATGGGATCCGTTATCCGGAAACCCGTTATCCAGAAAGCTCCGAATTACGGAAAGGTCATCTCCCATAGACTCCATTATAATTAAATAATCCAACTTTGAAAAATTGATTCCCTTTTTCTCTGTAATTATAAAACAGTAGCTTGTTCTTGATCCAAACTAAAATATAAGTAATCCTCATTGGAAGCAGAATCAGCTTATTGGGTTTATTTAATGTTTACATGTTTTTCTAGTAGACATAAGGTATGAAGGTCTGTTGCAACAATTACCAACTAATACACAACATATATAATACATGTGTGCATATGAGTGAACTAGAATGTTAAAGATTTATTAATCGAAAAGTTCAATGAAAAAAATTTGGCAGCTAAAGCCTGGTGGGGTTCTACAAAAATCAATGTGTATTCAACATTGAAGTTATGAATTCTTTACACAATTGAATTGGGGGGAAAATTACTGGATCAATACCCGCTTGATCAAGTATAACAGGAATTTTTTTGTGAATTTCTAAAAAGCTGAAATTTGAAAATTGTAAATGTGCCTTCCCATTGTTTGAAATGTTTTTTTTTTTTTTCCATTAATGAGCTTTTCCTTTAAAATTGAAAAAAAAAAAACACATAGAAGGTGAGGAAGAACCTACACTACAGGTCTGGTTAAACCTCGAGACTGTTCTGAACTATATATGAACTCGGGTCTTTCATGTATTTTTCTGTAACAGCTTCCTCCAGGCTTTCGTACTATAATTCCCTGTTTGGTAAAGTATCAAAAGCTTTAGCACAATCTAAAAGAACACATCTCTTGCAACACCTTGTCTAAGTCACTTCATTGCAGCAAACTCCTAAATTGTCTGCCTGATTTTTCATTAATATATTGAACTGTACAAAGGAGAACTAAACATTACAATTCAGTTTTGTATATGTTGCCTATTTCTTAGCAACACTTATGGGTAATCATATTTATAAAAAAAAGTACATGGTAGCCGTTATGCAGAATGCTTGGGACCTGACGTTTTCCAGATAAAGGAAGCTTACTGTATAACAAGTTACTGGATACAGCATCCAGTACCTGTATATGTACAGCAAATGGTCAAAAAAACGGAGTGCAAGCTTAGATTCCCTGGTTCCAATTGTAGAAAACACAACCCAACCTGAAATCAACTCTATCTGGTCAGTTGCACAACAGTCACATATACAGTCTCTCGGGACTAAATGGCATCGCGGTTTTATAAAATACCCCCTTTTATAAAACACACTTAGTAAGTTATTAAATACCCCCTTTTATAAAAGTAATGTAAGGAATTAAAGATGCAAAGAGCATTTTTAGCAAACAGTGACATATACGCTATGGGAGATTACAGATTCAGATGCTGAGCTTGCATTAAAAGGCTTGGTCTCGACAAAATCATTATTGTGTTCACTGTTAAACTTACTGTATATAGTCATCAGAATAGATATGACTTACTTACTAAAGCTATACCGAAATGAGTACTATATTGTAAAATACTGTTGACATGGGATGGGGGGAATATTTATTGATGAAAGTCAACTTGGATTGTGTGCCCAACAGCTCCAAATCCTATTTGTACTGTCAAGATCAGAGTTGGTACCCAATAAGAGAAACCAGGATCAAGTTCTTTCATCTCAATGGCTGCCTCTTGGATATACATCCGGATAATTCCACAATAAAAATATAGGTAATTTTGTACCCCCTGTTGTACAATATAAGAATATGAGACACCAACAAGTAATTCCACAACAATATAATGGCACAAGGCTGCAACACAAGTGCTTTAAAATATGATAGTAGAAGTAATCTTGGAAATCTGTGAATGGTATTAAAGTACAGGGGAGCATTATTTCTTTCAAGTGACATTACCAAGTACCTATATACCCAATTCTATATAGGTATGTTTTACAGAATATTCATGGATTTTTGTGTGTCATAAAAATAGAATAACTTAGACAGTAAACATGCTAAAAGTTACAAAATATAGAAACTGGTTGCTATATATGCATTGGTTTGCTAGTCAGGGGTGAAGATAAATGAAGATAAGTTGGCCATACATTAGTGCGACTCCTCTTTAATTCCCCGTCTGCTGGCGCACCATACAATGTGGAGCATCAGTAGATGATGTTTTCAAACCTACTTGATTAACAAACGGATATCCATAGTTAAAAAATAGCGTTCTGATGGATCAAGTCTTGTGGCATCTCAAATTCTGAAGGATAGCGCCTTGGTTCTACCAAATGTGGCTTCTTCAGTCCATACCATATTTAATGAAACTGCTGAATTCTCTTTTTACAGTGCATTAACTGCAAATCAGTAGACCAAGAAGATACCATGTAAATATCAGATACATAATTATGGGATATGTATGACTGTATCTTACTTCACGTACATCATTTTTTTGTTCATGTGTAGGTCTTACTCCTACATCTCATGGATAGGTCAACCTGGTGTATTGTCTGTCCTTCATACTGTAGGTTCTCTGTAGTCACCTAATTAAATATGCAGCATTCTGCCCATTAACAAGAAATGCAAATTAACCAACTGTTTTCCATTTTGACTTCTTAATATACCCGTGAATTTGAGGTCCATCCAAGTCATTATGCAAAACATATGCATACAACAATTTTGTGCAACTCAGTAATTATTAGTTTCCAGAGGCCCTTTCTTGGCTGCAAGTAACTAACAGTTGTGTATCATCTGCTGTGCTAATCAATTCCTCTAAAAATAAATATGAAGTGCACCTAGGAATTCCTGCAATTTCATGAAAAGATACTTTTTTTAATCACTGATGGAAATCTGCTAGATGTCATAACGCTATTGTCAAATTAGTCATTACACAATGTGCCAAAAAAATCATGTTATGCGTTGGATATTGGAAGGTGGGTAAAAAAAAAAATATTTTTTTTTAAGGCAGCCCCCTAAATAGACTTACCCCATTGCTTAAATGAAAAAGATGAATGTAGATGCCACTTTTAATTGGCAGAGGGATGTGAAAAGAAACAGCAGTTACCAACTTAGCAGACTGAGCTTGTCACATCATTATGGCCTTGCATCACGCTGTGCAATGCAATACAGCAACTGGCTTGAGAGCCAAATAAATCCTGGTTTTGATTAAAGGAATTCCAGGAGAAAAAAAACACAACCAAATGCCCTATCTATATGTATAATCTGTCACAGCTGGGTCTGAAAGGATAAGCATCTTACAGAACAGTGCAAACTAATGGAAGTTTAAGGAGGTCACACATGAAAGCCTGGACTAAGAAGTCAGATCATCGGCAGCCGCACGGATTCCCTCCGAAACACAGATAAACGATGTCGGCATTATGTTCTTTAACAGTCTAACAAAAAGCAAGAGTTTTAACTGTTCCCTACCAAAATCCTCAACACAAAATCAATTAGAAACTGTACACATGGGTCTATGGCACCAATCTAAGGGATCCAACACGCAATTCATATTCTGCAACAGCTTCTGACATTGACAACAATGCTTGAGAGATTCCAAGAGGTCTACCTACAGCTTGTACTCTATATATGGAAGGATAAGTATAAAACTGGCTAAAGAAGTACTGGAAATTTACAAGATTGAAGTAAATGTTACCAAACACGAGGTCAGCCTTCTATGGGGACACAAAGCAGGTGCTTGTTAGGAACAAGCTTTAAGGCCAGTTCATATAAGATCTGAGGAAAATGTACTCTTTCGAAGCCCAGACCAGTTAGGGCAAGATTTGGATTAAACACGTCTGTTATCCTGAAATTATAGCAATGAAAAATTTCTTTACAGCTCAAAAATGTGGATCAGTACAGGAACCCTAGCCACTGGGAGACTTAATGTGTTGGGTTAAAAATATCATACCCATTCAATATATCAATTAAAATAAAAATTCAAAGTAAAAAGTAAGGTTCAGATCACACAGTGTACTAATTTTTATCCTCCAAGACAGTCGCAAACAGGGTTCTCTCCTTCCCTTCAAACAGCAATACACGAAGTTCCAAAAGGAACGTAGCTGACCGTCACCTCAAACGAGAGGGGAGACAAAAAAAACAAAAATAGAATATAGTGTAGTATTTAAAAAATTTTAGGCACCCAAAAAGTGCAAGTGAAATAACACTATCAGTGTATTTGCTTGAATCCCATTAGTAGTGATAGGCTTTCGTGTATCAAAATTAAAATACTTTCACCACACCATCAAACAGTGTATTTAGTGTGAGTGTTAAAGAAAACTGTTTCTTTCAATTAACTAATTAAGAGGTACCCACATGGATTCGGGTTTCGTTTCCGATTATACTCACAAATGTTTTAAGTAAAGTTAGCGTGTATCTATAACCTCATAACTTCCGACATATCTTCGATCTGGATGAGGAAAATTAAGAGCGGCATGTGCGGAAAACGTTTAAAATCAACTTTAATATAAAATATTGCACTTACAAGACACTTTAAAAGACTCGCGTATAGAAGACTGGGGCCGTCCTAGTCCAGGGTTGAATTCCCTGTATAGATGCGTCTCCAATGACACGGTATCAGGTGGCGCTCCCAAAGTTTTCTTTGTATAATGTGCGCTCCAGCAGCAAGGGGGGTATTCTTTTCCTCTCCTCTGTGCGCTCTTGTGTGCAAGTTGAATTCCGCCGATCAGTCCCTTTTGACGCGTTTCGCCGAAATGGCTTCGAAGAAGCACTTGCACTTTTTGGGTGCCTAAAATTTGTTTAAATACTACACTATATTCTATTTTTGTTTTTTTTGTCTCCCCTCTCGTTTGAGGTGACGGTCAGCTACGTTCCTTTTGGAACTTCGTGTATCAATTAAAATAAACCCAGCTACATATCTATAATGAGCTGGAATTAAAATTAACTGAATACCTAATGGCATGTATCAGCACAAAGCATCATGCGAAATAATCTGATGGCCTAAACATCAGCAGAATGATCCCTATCAACCGTTACATTAACACTTACTTTGTGCAAGAAGCCAGTGATCTCCATATCACAATAAAAATAACTAAGTAGTCACACACCCCCTCTCCCTTTGATGGTTTTTGCCCTTGTGTTGGGTCAACTGGATTCTGCAAGCAATTCTGCCAATTGTTCCACGATGTTGGGCGCTGGTAGACAATAGAGGGAGAAAGTGAATGGACATACAAGAAGAGCATGCACTCTTTGTGCATGACCCATTTGTCTGCTTGGGGCACCATGTCGAGGGATACTGCAATAACCAAGTTAGCTTGGGCTTAGAGACCTGCAGGTTAAAAGTGCCCCAAAGAAGGAACCCTGCCAAACAATGGTTATCATGATGGGTCTAAGAGTGGACACAAAAGCAAGTGCTATGGGAACTTTGCACAATACAGTGTGGATCAAAGCAAATTTCCAACATGGACATGTGCTTATGATGGTAGTTTTACTTACCATAATTCCCAACAAGATATCTCCAAACCTTTTGTGGCACTTGCGTCTATAGTTAAAGATGTGAAGAGGTACAGGCAAAAATCTGACTATGAAAACTCATTGCTTTAAAATAGACAGAACATGATAATCAAGTGTGATTTTCACCTCATTCGTTTTTTAACGCCATTCAGAAGGTGCATGACGACATCTTCTGCAAATTTAAGTCTAAAGTTAGTAGGGAAGGCACATAAATAGAACTTGCTATTATTCAAATGCATGACACATAACTAACCAAGCAAAGCAGGAACAAAAGCAGATAGTCAAAAATATGATTTTCAACAGTTTTGTCAAACGCTGTTCCAAAATCCTAACTACTCTACGCAGTCATTTTTTAATCAATATCAACTCTTTTCACCAGTAAAAAAAAAAAAAGTTTCAAAAGCTGTAATTCACTAAATGACTTCCAATCAGTATATATTTTTTTTCTGCAGCTGAGAGATGCTGAAATTCTAAGAAAAATAAAATACAGGAAGCTTCTAAGTTCAACCTTATGTTATTTTATGCTACTTTATTGTACCTCTAACTGCTTCCCAATCACGTTACTATATGTAAATTATATTATGGTCTCTTGATCTTCAGCATGACTTACCTCCCAAGTGCCAACCTGCTATAGTTCTATGGGGGTCCAGTTGGATAGACCCATGTCCAATCCAGATCCACTAACTTAGAACCAGATCTATACTCACTTTGAGTGCCCTGTCCCAGCTTCTGGAAGGTACCCTCACCGATTTAAGCTTTAGCCTGTCCCAGGACCTACCCCCAAATGATAGTAACATCACTGGTGGCTGGAAGTGACATTATTCCGGAGGTGGATAAATCAGGTTGGGGGAAAAGTTAGTTTTAACTTCTACAGGTGGAGGGGAATGTGAGCCTGTAAACAGCCTGGGTACATGCAGACTGCCCAGGAAAGTGGGGTCTTTCTGCACAAAACCGACCACTTTGCAGGTATTCTGTTGGCATTTGGCCCAATGCAGGACTCTATCCACAGCTACTGAACTGTGCAGAGGACATGCACAGTGTGGAAACTGGCCAATAGGGATGGGACAGCTGAAATAGGAAAAATACAGAGCATTACAGTACTTGAGGAGATGAAAACTTTACATCATGAGGCAAAGACGGAAACAACAAACTTAGCTATGGCAATTTAGTACAGCCTTATCTACCAGACAGTTTAAGGTTTTATTCAACAGTTAAGGCCACCACAACAGACTAACCATGCTGGTCCATCCCCCCTGCCACCTCTTCCTCACCCACGTGCATATAATTAACTCCACTGGCTGCCTATATGCAGATATATGATGCTGAGACTAAACATGCTCATTATTAAGCAAATCCAGAGCTGACTTAACTCTTCCTAAAATAAAACACAGTCTTTTCAGGAAACTATATATATTCTGTTTTTTAAAGATAGTGTCCCTTTAACTTGCACAGAGCGAATAAAATCTCTCTTGTAAAAAAGAAAACAAAAAAGAAAACCAGGACAGTGCCTTTTTTAATATCTTTCTACTGATCAAGTAGAACATTACCACAATATTGTCTCTGTGCCCCAAAGTATTATTTTAATGAATCCGTTTGTATTATTGTGAAATCCTCAACTTTAGCAATCTCAGCTGCTATACTTGCCACAATTCTGCTCTCTTGATCAATGTGTAAGTTGCCTGTATTAATCCAGACACAAATGTAAATATTTCTTTACTGAGAAATGAAAACACAAATCTTGGTTAGTTTTAATACATTTTAAAAATACATTTTAACAAAAGTTTAATCTAGAAACAGAAGCCAAAGCATACATAAAAAATATTTCAGCACAGACATACAATAATTTTAAAGGTATATTGAGCCCCAGAGCAATCACCAAGGCACCCAGAAATAAACTACATTCCCAAGAGACAGGCTTTTGAACCAAACTTAGGCCTCAGTTAGATGGGTGACAACAAATGAGTTCGTCAACATGCAAGCCAGCCCAATACATGGATGTTATTTATTGAGAAATTGCATTTCATAGGGCCTGTGAATTACCCTTCTCTCTGTGGATGGTTTGGACAGCAAGTTGTTTGGAAAGGTACTTGTGTGCAAAACAACACCTTGCACATGCGTGTTGTGTCCTCAAGTACCAATGTACTTCCCAAGTTTGTTTGGTTGAATCACCTTACTGTATATTATGGGACAAGCAGTGGCCACTTGCTGCAACCATGAAACAATAGTGTTCAGATAATATTTCCACCTGCCTGATTATATATGATCCAACTAATGGGGTTATTTCATATATTAAAGGAAAAGTAAATGTTTTTCTTTTTCTTTCTGTAAATTTGCTCTAAACAG
>CM044445.1:105843769-105864459 GCA_024363595.1 Xenopus borealis
CAAATCCTATCCTAACTAGCCTTCAAGCTGGGATATATTTAGGAGTGAAAATAGGTATTCTGCTCTAATCTTACCCTAACTGATTTCGAAGCTGAACCCTTTGCCCCTGCTTAGAGTGGAATAGCCCCATAGTTTTGGAATCTTTCTTCTGAGACAGGGGTCCCTGACCTTTTTTTTTTACCCATGAGCCCCATTTAACTATAAAAAAAGTTTGGTGAACAACACAAGCAAAAAAAACAAAAAACCTAGGAGTGCCCAATAAGGGACAGAGCAGCTTTGTCCATGGACGATTAATCTGAAGTCTATGGACCATCCCTAAAACGTTATTATTAGAAAGACTAAAATATTTTTTTAATGTTAGAAAGACTGCAATATAAATTGATCATTAAACAGATATTATAGATGAATATTGTTTATTATTATATTGTAATTGTTATAATAGATATAATATAGATATAATGAATTATTCCACTAAACGGATCCATAAAACAAGTCGTTGTTCAAACCAACATGAATTATGCCATGGGCTTTAAAACGGTATTGTTTTATTGCTAGAATTCATCAATTCACAGTGCTAAAAGGGGAAGTAAAAGTAACAAGCATGCAGAATAAAAATACAATCAGTTGGGGAATACTGCAAACCCTTATGTAGAAGGTTAGTAGCGTACTTGCAAGTCCTTGCTTTCCTTCTATGTCTTTAGCTTTACATACTACTTGTGTAGCAAGCCAGGCCAATGCATTTTGATTAGGGAATTCTCAAGGAAAGCACATATTGATATTGGATGAACTCTATTAGTTGGCGAGGCTAATTCCCATATGTTCTTGTATTTTTGCATATGATAACCATTCAACAATAGTCCAACAGGTGCATTGATGTTGGACATATACAGTGTGGTACAACAACTTGCTGGGAAAGTTAGTTGAATCACTGGAAATGGGTGCTGTAAAGTAAAGTGTAATGTTTGCAAGTGAGTAAAAGTGTAGAGTTCAGGTTGGGTGGGATTGCCATGGAATAAGAGAGATATCAAATAGATCTGCAGAGCATGAAGGGGAGGAGAATTCTCCTAGTGACCTAGCCTCTACTTCGCTTTCACAATAAGGGATTCTTAGTCTCACCTTTGTTTATATACACTATATTTAAATCTAAGAATGCAAAAAAAAAAAAATGCATTAAAGGGAAACTGTCATTGGAAAACGTTTTTTTTTTCAAAATGCATCAGTTAATAGTGCTGCTCCAGAAGAATTCTGCACTGAAATCAATTTCTCAAAAGAGCAAAGAGATTTTTTTTATATTCAGTTTTGAAATCTGACATGTGGCTAGCCATTTTGCAATTTCCCAGCTGCCCCTGGTCATGTGACTTGTGCCAGCACTTTAGGAGGGAACTGCTTTCTGGCAGGCTGTTGTTTTTCCTTCTCAATGTAACTGAATAGTACACAGTGGGACATGGGTTTTACTATTGAGTGCTGTTCTTAGATCTACCAGGCAGCTGTTACCTTGAGTTAGGGAGCTGTTATCTGGTTACCTTCTCATTGTTCTTTTGTTAGGCTGGTGGGTGGGGGGAAGGGAGGGAGGGGGTGATATCACTCCAACTTGCAGTACAGCATTAAAGAGTGATTGAAGTTTATCAGAGCACAAGTCACATGACTTGAGGCAGCTGGGAAATGGACAAAATGTCTAGCCCCATGTCAGATTTCAAAATGAAACATAAAAAATTCTATTTGGTCTTTTGAGAAATGGATTTCAATGCAGCACTATTATCTGATGCATTTTGAAAAAAAATTTTTTTTCCCCATGACAGTTTCCCTTTAAATAGCAGTTTGAGTTTCACCCTCCCAGCTTTCCTTTGCCTGGAGGGACCAATACAGTTAAGTTAATCAGCAACAGGTGTATCCAAACCCAGAACACTGCCGTGTCTGAAATCAGCAAAGATCCCTTTGATTGCTCAATTACTTGTCACTAAAGAACCCTTGGGAACTAAATGATACCTCTCTGTGAGATGGAGCAGCTTCATCTGTACCCCTTAATGACTGGGAAAATAGCCAGACAATTGCAGCTTTGCCAAACAAATCTACCCATACTTACCAATGTATTCACTGTTTGAATCTGACACTATCTACAACGCCATTGGTTCGATGAATCTGAATGTGCCATATGTCTTCTGTTTTAGCCCAACTGTTCTCATCTGGTCCGGTTATCGAATTAGAAGGATTTTACCTCAATTTGAATATAATCGAACAAAAAATATTTGATCGTACGATTAAATCGTTTGAGTCGAGCGATTTTAACCATTCGATTAAATTTTTTTTATTCCATCAAAAAAAGTTAAAAAGACCCTATGGGAGCTTCCCATAAGGTTTAATAGCAATTCAGCAGGTTTAATCTGGCGAACTAGGCAGTCGAATAAAAATTTACATGGCAAGTAATTCGACTGACAAATATTCGAATAAAATTATATTCGATTCAAGCAAATTTTCAAAATTCAATGGTTGAAGTGGCCTTCAAAAATATTAGAAAATTAAAATTCGAATCTTTTTGAAAATTCGATCGAATTTCGAATCATTCATGTGAATTTACTAAATCTGCCCCTTAGTTGTTGGCATGTAATAAACCTGAGACACTCTTGGATGAGAGTAAAGCTGGATTCCTGGTTCAGGTATGGGATCTATTATCCAGAAACTCCTTATCCAGCAGAGTCAGAATTACAGGACGGCCCTCTCCCATAGACTCCGTTTTACTGAAATAAATACAAATGATTTTCTTTTTTTCTCTGTGATAATAAAACAGTAGCTTGTACTTTAGCCCAACTAAGATATCATTAATCCTTATTGGAAGCAAAATAATTCTATTAGGTTTAATTCACGTTTAAATGAATTATTAGTAGAATTAAGGCATAGAGATCCAAATTACAGAAAGACCCCTTATAGGGAAAACTCCAGGTCCCAAGTATTCTGGATACCATGTACCATACCTGTATTTTTCCTCTAAGACGCATGACCCTCCAGGAAAAAAAAAATAACACACGCACAATTGAAGTAAAACAAACTATAAATAATAAAAGGGAAACTAGACATTGAACATTTCTTTCCACTACTATGGTAACAAGCAGCCACACTTCCAGGGTCAGACTGGGCTGGGGGACACCAGGAAAACCCCCAGCCCTCTCATAGGCTCCACTCATTCAGACCCCCTCCCTGGCTGTGGCTGTGGGTGTTTGCTCTCCCTACTCTCCTTCTGATCCTTCAGCAAGTGACAGAAGTGAAATGTTACATGAGACGAGGTGGAGGTGGGGTTACAGCCTCTGGATGAGCTCAAGATAGGAAGGGGGTTCCTAAGAGGGTGTGGGACGCCCCTGAAGTGGCAGCCCCAGTGGGCACCAGAGCCCTCAGTCCAACCCTGGCATCTCCATATCTCTTAATATATGTGCAGTGACTGGGGCCGCTGCAAGAAAAGCTTTTGGAGAGTCCCTAAATGCACAGTCCCTAGTGATGGGCGAATCTGGGGCGTTTTGCCGAAATTTTGCGAAACGCCGTGTCTAGTTTTGGACGTGGCATTCGTTTTTTGGACGCCGGCACAGATAAACCGGATGCCAGCGAGTTTTTACCAGGTGAAATTTTTCTGGTGTTTCTTGGATGCAGGTGTCCATTTTTGAACGCCCATTGCCTGTGCCGGAAAAACAGACGCTGGCGAATTTTTGCCAGGTGAAATTTTTCTGGCGTTTCACGAATTTATTCATCTGTGGCACAGGAATTCGCTGCGAATTCACACATCACTAACAGTCCCTCCTTTTCACTGCCCCTTCCACTTAAAGGAGAACTTAACCTAAAAATGAATGTGGCTAAAAATGCCATATTTTATATACTGATCTTATTTGCAGCAGCCTAAAGTTTCAGCTTGTCAATAGCAGCAATGATCCAGGACTTCAAACTTGTCACAGGGGGTCACCATCTTGGAAAGTGTCTGTGACACTTACATGCTCAGTGGGCTCTGAGCAGCTGTTGAGAAGCTAAGCTTAGGGGTCGTCACTAATTATCCAGCAGAAAATGAGATTTGCCCATAATATAAGCTAGTGCTGCAGGGCTGATTATTAAATTCTGCTGCTAGTTCCACTGTGCTGCCATGTAGTACGTATCTGTATTATGCATAATCAGCTTTATACTGTATATTTCTATTCTATGTGTACTGTATATTGTGAGTGGGTCCCTAAGCTCAGTAAGTGACAGCAGCACAGAGCATGTGAATCAGTGAATCAGTAGAAAAGAAGATGGGGAGCTACTGGGGCATCTACTGGGGAGACACAGATCTTTACTGCTAAATGGCTGTGGTTGCTTGTGGCTGGTATAGAAACCCAAAACATAATGTAAAAATGTAGTTCTCCTTTAATCACCCACCACAAACAAGCAAATGAAAGCAGCAGAAAGGGCTGGAGAGAGGGAATTCCATATACAGCAGGTCCTTTGCATCAAAATACATGCATTTGCCCATGTGTGTGCGTGTGTGTGTATTTGACATAATGCTTTTGTGGCTATAGATGCCACCTGCTGTGGGAACCCAGGAATTACCAGGTTTCCCCAACGTTAAAAGACACTTGGTTTAACAGGGCAAACTGGATGGATGCCATGGCACTTAGCACAACTGTATGGAAGTGCAAGGAGTGTGGTTTGGATGCAACTACCTTAGTGTCCATTGTAGACCACACCTGCACCCACAGTCATACATTACAATTTCTGTTTGAATCGATACGAAAGTGTGGAACAAAGGGTTGACTCAGTGTTCACTTTTTTTTTTTTCTACCTAAGTCCCTGAGAATCCTACACAAGTGAACAGGGAGCTGTGGAGATCCCCATCTGGTCGCCATCACTTTGCAGACAATATTTCTTCCCTGACAAAACACAGTTTTATGTTCAGATGTCAATTATTAATGACATTTATATTGTAGTTTAGCAAAATAGGCATGATAAATAAAGGTATAATAATCCATGCCTTTCATTAGGTAGGAAAACCAGTCAACACCAGCGTTCTCTGGCTTGTGTCTGACACTTTGTAATGAACAGAATGTAGGTAGAAATGCAAGGAACACCCTGCAGGGGGCAGTATATGTTCAGCTATGAGAGAACAAGCAAGGTCTGAGGCTCCTTCAGTAGGCTGGTACAGTTATTGCTCTCAATTTAGATGATGCCGCTCGGAATGAGACTTGGCAAGAGATGTTATTGGTCGCTGATTCTTTACGACCAATTTTCATATATAAAGTGTGTGGAGAGGGGAGATAGTATAGGTACCATCAGGCTCCCATGCCGCTAAAAGAAAATGATAGTTCTCCCCATTCTGGCCGATATGTTGTGTTTCAAATGAAAATATAATGTGACGGCACGGCAGATAACACTCAATTGGACTATCTACCCACTGCATATTTTTATTTAAAATTTAAAAAGCTCAGATAATACTGTTCATGATAGCAAGATCTGAAAACACTTGAATGCAATAAGGTTGGGATTTATTCATAACACATTACAGTAAAAAAAAAAAATATGCGTTTTGAGCCTTACTCTTTTTATGCATGTGTCCCTGACAATGACTGCATGGGTCAAAATGCTTTGAGATTTTTTTTCTGTAATGTGCTATGAATTAATCTTAATTTCATTGCATTCAAGTGCCATGTTTTGGGATTTTTTCTATAGTTTATATGGAGGCTTTCAGGTTGCAAACCACAATGAGCATCCCCATCTATCTCTTATACTATTCTGTAACTTAAAGGGATACTCTCATGGGAAAACATGTTTTTTTTCAAAATGCATCAGTTAATAGTGCTGCTCCATCAGACTTCTGCACTGAAATCCATTTCTCACAAGAGCAAACAGATTTTTTTATATTTCATTTTGAAATCTGACATGGGGCTAGACAATTTCCCAGCTGCCCCAGTCATGTGACTTGTGCTCTGATAAACTTCAATCACTCTTTACTGTTGTACTGCAGCTTGGAGTGATATCACCCCTCCCTTTTTTCCCCCAGCAGCCTAACAACAGAACAATGGGAAGGTAACCAGATAACAAGTCCCTAACACAAGATAACAGCTGCCTGGTTGATCTAAGAACAACACTCAATAGTAAAACCCATGTCCCACTGCGTTCCATTCAGTGACATTAAGAATGAAAAACAACAGCCTGCCAGAAAGCAGTTGCTTCCTAAAGTGCTGGCATAAGTCACATGACCAAGGGCAGCTGGGAAATTGACAAAATGCCTATCCCCATGTCAGATTTCAAAACTGAATATAAAAAAAAACGTTTGCTCTTTTGAGAAATGGATTTCAGTGCAGAAGTCTACTTTAATGAATTCATGTAACCCTCCTGTTGTGTTATAATCCCCTAACAAGAAGTCAAATAGTTGTGAGGTGTGGGAGGAGTGGTGAAGTTACCCAGTGGGGTATTTGCTGAACTAGGACTTATAAAACTCTGGAACACAGCTAATTTGCCTGGACTAAGCCAAGATCAGAGAGTTTGTAGAATATTCTCATTCTCAGTTATAGAATTTGTAAATAATAGACCTGGGCCTTTTTGTTAAGTATACCAGGGGTAATCCCATGTTTGAGGGGTGACTGGCACAGATGCTCTTGCTTGCTTGACCCAAGCAAATATTTCTTTTCATAACTTTTTTATTTATTGTGGTCAGGGTTGTTTTTAGTTGTTGCCAGTAGGGGTGAATACATTGGGCACTGTGTATAATGGGACCCAAGATGACAGCAGCTGGGGTATATTTATACAATGGTGGAAATAGAACTCTTGATAGTGGGAAATTTTACCTCTCTCTACTCGCTTGAACAGTATGTTAGTAGCCTGTTTGCTAAAGGGTGACGCAAACCCAAGTCAACAGAGGGTCAGGGAGTTCTATTCTGGCAAACTGTTGTTAACTTAATTCCCACATTTTTGGGCCATATATATTTAAAAAAAAAATGAAAATACAGTAGGTCTCTGCTAGAGGGAGATTTCATAGTTCTGTATTCACATGTATTGGATTATTGGGGTCACATTAATCAGAGAGGGAAAGTAGTGAAAACATAATTTCCCCCCTCTGACAAATGATTAGCATTTTCACTGTTCCCCAGCACTCATGCCTTCAGTTGTTGTTGAAGTACAATTCACAGCATTTACCACTAGTAGTTGCAGGCCAAACAGAGGGTCAGGTGAGTTTGGGCTGATGATTTGCATCTTCAACAGGTTGCTGGTAGGTGGTGGGGCTAACTGAGCTTTCAGGGCCTCCCCTGCCCAATCCAGTGTGCCCACTGCCACATTTATAGCCCAACGGCTGTCCTCTCCCCTCTGGTGACATCAGAGATTGATGGGTCAAGCATGGGTAGATAATTGCTCAGGTCCAAAATTGGGATTCCAAATAGGCCCTGTCATTTTAAGTACACAAAGACCCAAACAAACCCTCACAGCCCCACTTGCATTTGCCGGAATCCCTAGATTGCCAGTCTGGGCCTGTACGTGTCATGCTATACTGCAGGGTGGGTTATGGTTGGGCATCAGTAACTATATTGACATGACTGGTTGCTGCAAAGTCTCTTTTGCTTTCTCTGCAGAATAACTTATGCCTGCTCATATGTCTTACTGCACATGAATCAGATAACACAGTGAAAGTAGGTCGCAGTTATAGATCAGTTATATTTCCCCTTTCCCACCAGCATCAATTAAATCAATGTCATCCGGGAGATCATCAATCTCAACCTAGTCCTGGCTTTTAAAAGGTTTATCCCTGCACTGACAGTGATACCGAGTTATGGAAAGGGTTGAATAGCTCAGAGGCATGCTGGGAAAGGCTCCCCAAAGAAGAATTGGGGGGATTTGTGCTAGTTGGGTGGGGCAGCTGCACCCTTTATAGACAGAGATCTAGCTCAGGTACAGAGAGAGAACTGCATGTAAAGGCATATACTGGCAGAAAGCAATAGGCTAAGGAGCTGGAACAGATCAATGGACCATCCCAGAGGAGCCTGTTTCCAGATGGAGCTATTAATATATCAGAAGATGCCCATTGTACAGAGGCAGCACACCCTCTCGTTTACATGAGCTCCTTATATAGAGCTTGTACTGCACATAGATATCAACGAATATCTGTTGTTACTTCTTGCACTAAACAATTCATTTAATCAGTTTCAAAAATGAAAATTTCATATAAGCTTCATCCTACTGAAATTAGAAACTTTCTAAATATAATCAATTAAATATTATGCATAGTTTCGGAGATAATCAAGTTTATGTTCACTATCCCTCTCTCAACGTTGGTTTCTCCTCATTCTCCTCTATCTTCATGCAGTAGTTGAATGATCCAATATATCTTATAAGGGGGCTCCTTTTGCCTAGAATATGTATTATTCATTCAATTCATCAACTCATTCTATTAAAATCACCAGAAATCCTGTCTCTCTACATGCAGGATTTGTGCAAACAGCAGTTATTTTTGTTTTCGCGATAGTTCCCTTTAAGGTCACTTCCTGGAACTGCCGAGCAGAGGAGAAGCAGGGGAAACTAATCACCAGACCACTGAGAAGCCTCTGATAATAAGTCGCTCAAGGGCTGTAGCTTAGGGAAAGGAGGGATTTGTTTGGTTAAAGTAAGATAGACAAATATTATCTCAACCATATTTTTAGGAATCACACTAAAGCTCGTCCCACCCAGTCACCTGCAGTAACAAGTCCTTCACTGGCGAAAAATTAGTGAAAAGAAATGCGTTGTGTCATTTTTTTTGACGCCAGCGAATTTTCGACAGTCGAATTTTTGCTGGCATTCCACAAATTTATTCCCAAGTGGCGAATCGTGGGAATTCAGCGCAAATTCACGCCTGGCAAATAAATTCGCCCATCACTAAATTTCACTGTTACACATGGGTAATTAAAGTGGTTGTGCACCTTTGAGTTAACTTTTAGTATGATGTAGAGAGTAATATACATAATTTGCAATTGGTTTTCATTTTTTAAAATTATTTTTGGTTTTTAAGTTATTTTTGCCTTTTTATTCAGAAGCTTTCCAGCAATTTTAGTAATCTGGCTGCATTGATTTAAATTAGAGAACAGAATATAAATAGGAGAAGGCCTGACTAGAAACAGCAGTAATGAAAATTAGCAATAACAGTACATTCATAGCATTTGTTTTTAAATGGGATCAGTGAACCCATGTTAGAAAGCTAAAAAGGCAAATAATGAAAAAAAATATAAAAAAATAATGAAGATCAATTGAAAAGTTATTCTGGAACATCCCATTCTATAACATACTAAAAGGTGATCCACCCCATTAAGACATGCCAGGGAAAAACCCAAACTAACTGGGTTATGTTATAAAAGGAGCAGAGTTTGCCCAGGTCTAGTATCCCATGGCAACCAATCAATTGTCTGTTCTCCAACAGCTGACCAGTAAATGCTAATTGCTGACTGGTACTGCTATTTCTGCAGCTTTTTAGATAAGTGCTCCCTTTATCGGATCCTTTTATGAGGCACATGTCTATGCATTATGTTAATCTAAATGATTGCCCTTAGACCATGTCTCCCCCAAGTTCTCCACTTACAGTGAGTAGGACTTGCACTACCTGCACCGCACACAAGTGAGGATTCTTAAAGGACAAAGAAAGTCTAAAATAGAATAAGGCTAGAAATGCTGTATTTTGTATACTAAACATAAACATGAACTTACTGCACAACAAAACCTAATCAAACAAATGATTTATGCTTTCAAAGTTGGTCACAGGGGGCTGTCATCTTGTAACTTTGTTATACATCTTTGCAAGACCAAGACTGTTCATGCTCAGCGTGATCTGGGCTTCTCAGGGATTTTCATAAATTATCAAAACAGGGGAAAAAACAAAGCTGCTTGAGTTCTGCATGGCTGGGAAGCAAGGCAGGGGCTCCCCCTGCTGTTCATAAGTGATTGTTTCCCTGCCAGCAGTTAGGGACCGTCTGACAATTCTGATCCACAGCAGTACATGAAGGGAGAATTTCACTGCATACAGTCAGGTTTCTAATAAAAACAGTACATATTTTTTAATTAAAGTATATTGGAGAAAAAAAAATTTAAATATTGCACTGATGATATCAAGATTTAAATTTATTGTGCACAAAGCCTGAGCTTCTTGTAGAGATGTCAAAAATAACCAGAGAGAAAACCCCCCTTTCTACACCTCTTGTATGTTTCCCGAACCATCTGTTCTGTTGGAAGCACATTGACATATGTGTGGATAACTGTCTGTTTGCATTTCCTTCAGAAATGTCAAGAACGGTTTCCCTGTTAAGCACGTGCGCTTGAACACCATAAATGACAGGAGACTGGCCATAAAGGCTTGGAAATAAAGCCAGATATTTGTTTCCAGGGATTCGGCTTGGCAGGAGAGAGAGAGAAAGAGAGAGAGAGAGAGAGAGAGAGAGAGAAAAAGAGAGAGAAGGAGAGAGAGAGGAGAGAAAGAAAGAAAGAGAGAGAGAGGAGAGAGAGAGAGAAGGAGATAGAGAGGAGAGAAAGAAAGAGATGAGAGAGAGAGAGAAGGAGAGAGAGAGGAGAGAAAGAAAGAGATAGAGAGAAGGAGAGAGAGAGAAGAGAGAAAGAAAGAGATGGAGAGAGAGAGAGAGAAGGAGAGAGGACAGAAAGGAAGAGATAGAGAGAAAGAGAGAGAGAGAGAAGGAGAGAAAGAGAGGGAGGGAGATATAGAGGATATTTGCACATCCCTGTAATAAATATATTGTGCCGGCTACTGACAGTCACAGAATAGATATATACAGTACCTGCTTCATTATGGACAGAGAACATGACAGAATACAAAAGGCAGTTACAAGTATGGGACCTGTTATCCAGAATGCTCGGAACCTGAGGTTTTCCAGATAATGAATCTTTCTGTAATTTGGCTCTTCATACCTTAAAGGAGAATTTTACCTATTAGGAAAAAAACCCGTACTCCCAGCCCCACATAGACCCTGCTCCCTCCTCCTGCCAGCCTAATTGCCTCACAGGGAGATGCCCCAAACTTTTTACTTACCCCACGGCGCATATTCTGTCCTCTGTCGATCTTAAGAGGGGAAACCAGCGTTTTCTGCGCATGCGCAGTAGGAGAAGATTTTCGGTCCCAAACAACTGTGAACACGCCAAAAGTCATGAAAATATTTCTGGCTTTCAGAGTATGCGCAGTTGTTCAGGGTCAAAAAAATTCTCCAATTGTGTGAGCTGAATCTCCGCTCTGCTTCCGAAGATTGACGATGAAAGAAGATGTCGCCTGAAGACAGAATATGCACCGTGGGGTAAATAAAAAGTTTGGGGCATGTCCTGGATGGAGGGAGGAGGGAGGGGGGTCTACATGGGGTGGTGGGGGTTACAGGTTTTTTTCCTGTCCTGGTTAAATTCTCCTATAAGTCTACAAAAAAATCATGTAAACATTAAATAAACCCAATTATTGCTTCCAATAAGGATTAATTATATCTTACTTGGGATCAATTACAAGGTAACTGTTTTATTATTACAGAGAAAAAGGGAATAATTTCTCAAAATTTGGATTATTTGATTAAAATGTGGTCAATGGGAGATGGCCTTCTTGTAATTTGGAGCTTTCTGGACAACAGGTTTACGGATAATGGATCCCATGTATGTATATGTGTCATTCACTCCCATAAAAATACGAATTGGCTAGTGACAGTGGTACATAATTATTGCTTTCTTAAGTCTTTGCCCTCCTTCCCTGTGCTAATACTTATGCCTTAAGTCTCAGTGTGTATTGGCAGTGAGTCCAAGGATACAGTATTTATTGGAGATTCAACTGACCCCTCCCCCATACCACATATAATAATAATACAGTAATACCTGTGAGCCTCAATTTATACATACCTCCCAACTGTCCCCTTTTTAGAGGGACAGTCCCTCTTTTGACAGCTCAACCTGCAGTCCCTGTTTTATACTGGAAAGTCCCATTTTTCTCTGCACTAAACAGCCAGAAAAGGGAACAAAGTGTCTTACTTAATTAGCTTTGGCCAGAGAGCCCAGAACAGCCACAGCAGAAGATAAGATACTTTTGTAACAATTTCTAGCAGCAAATAAGTAATTGTTACAATATTAGATAATTGGCCCCTTGGGAAAAGTTAGATTTATAGCTTAAAGGGCAATTTCACCTTCATTAGCAAAACTGTAAAAAACAGAAATATGTTCAAACTTATATAACCTGCCAAATTTTCGCAGCGCTTAGCTCAGCAACTTTTTATTTCCAAAACGTCGGGAGGTATGTTTATATAGTGCTGGAAAGTGATAGTGAAATCAGTCATATATTTCATTTGCAATGTAATGTCTTCCCAGAGGTAAATATTTGTTATAGGGATGGGATCCATTATCTGGAAACACTGTTGTCCAGAAAGCTGCACAGACTCCATTTTAAACAAACAATTGACATTAAAAAAAATAAATAAATCCTATTTCTCTGTAATAATAAAACAGTACCTTAAACTTGATCCCAACTAAGATATAATGAATCCTTATTGGAAGCAAAACCAGCCTATTGTGATTATTTTATTATTTTTTACTCGACAAAGTATGGAAAGTTCCCTTATCTGGAAATCCCCAGGTCTTGTGCATTCCGGATAACAGGTCCTATACCTGCAATATGAGAGACCCCTAGTGCACATGGTGACTGGCCCAATGGTCCACCATGGCACACACCATCACTTTAAAAGGCATGTAAACACAAAGAAATACAATCCCATTTTTACTTTCTTTAATGAAAAAGAAATCTATCTCCAATATACTTTAATTAAAAAATATGTACTGTTTTTATAAGAAACCTGACTGAATGCAGTGAAATTCTCCCTTCATTTACTATTGTGCATCAGAATTGTCAGATGGTCCCTAACTGCTGACAGGGAAACAATCATACTTATGAACAACAGGGGGAGCCCCTGCCTCACTTACCAACCACACAGCACTCAAGCAGCTTTGTTTTTTCCCTGTTTTGATAATTTATGATGATCCCTAAGAAGCCCAGATCACACTGAGCATGCATGTGCACAGTCTTGGTCTTGCAAAGATGTATAACAAAGTTACAAGATGACAGCCCCCTGTGACCAACTTTGAAAGCATAAATCATTTGTTTGATTAGGCTTGTGGTGCAGTAAGTTCATGTTTATGTTTAGTATACAAAATACAGCATTTCTACCCTTATTCTATTCCAATTTCAAATTGTCTCAGAATATCACTCTCTAAATGATGCAAAAGCTTAACGCAAAGGCAGACAGCTGTTACTTTATCTTGCACCCCCTGTATATCTTTGTGCAGGATAGAGAATGCAAATAAACCAGCCAAAGACTTAGATGCTGGAGTGCAGTGTAAGCAAGAGGGTTTTCCGACTACACATCAATCGACATGAAACAATGGAGCTTGTCCTGCTTTTTGCTTTCATTTTTGCCATATCCTGCCTGCAAGGAACCAGACTGTTCAGGGTTCTTTTTTATGCAATAGAGATAGCTCCCAGAACAATGAGAGGAGAAATAGCAGGGCTGAACAATGGGAGGATCGCCTATATTAAAGGTGTAGTTTGTGTTGGAGTGTAGTGTGAATAATAGAGAGGCACGGGAGGGCAGAGAGAGCCCATTACAGCATTGTGTTCTCTTCTATGATCCGGCGTCTCCATTTTTTTATAAACAAATAATGTTATCATTAGCTTGCCTCTCACTCACACAAAGCCTCACGCTCCTATTGTGAATGCACAATTCATTCTGGCCACTTCTGTTATATACAAGGTCTGGATTGTTTGTAGTTTTTATAAGAGCAACGGCGGCACTGAGTGCCCTGAATGGAATATTGGAAATTCAATGTATATACATTAAAGGGCTGGCTCGCCTTTAAAGGGCAAGGAAAGGCAAAGAAATAAAATCCCATTTTTAATTTCTTTATTGAAAAAGAAATCTATCTCCAATGTACTTTAATTAAAAAATCTGTACCATTTTTATAAGAAACCTGACTGTATGCAGTGAAATTCTCCCTTCATTTACTGCTGTGGATAGGAATTGTCACACGGTCCCTAACTTCTGGCAGAGAAACAATCATACGTATGAACAGCAGGGGGAGCCCCTGCCTTACTTACCAGCGATGCAGAACTCAAGCAGCTTTGTTTTTTGATCATTTACGACGATCCCTAAGAAGCCCAGACCACACTGAGCATGTGTATGTAGTCTTGGTCTTGCAAAGATGTATAACAAAGTTACAAGATGACAGCCCCCTGTGGCCAGCTTTGAAAGCATAAATCATTTGTTTGATTAGGCTTGTGGTGCAGTAAGTTCAGGTTTATGTTTAGTATACAAAATACAGCATTTCTAGCCTTATTCTATTTTACACTTTCCTTGCCCTTTAAGTTAACTTTCAATATTTTGTAATTCTAAGTAACCTTTCAGTTGACCTACATTTTTCCTTTTTTTATCGTTTTTAAATGATTTGCCATTTTCTTCTGATTAGTTCCCGGCTTTCTAAAAAGTAAACTCTCTGTAAGGGGGCAGATTTATCATTACTCGCCAATTTGAGGGCTTTAAGCAAAAATGCGATTTTCGAATAAAAATTCGATTGGACCGAAGGAAATATTCACTAGTTTTGAGCGCTATTCGATTTTTCAGAAATGTATGGAATGTGTTTGGACACAAGTACCTTTAGAGGGATACTGTCATGGGAAAAATTAATTTTTTCAAAACGCATCAGTTAATAGTGTTGTTATTTCAAAAGAGCAAACAGATTTTTTTATATTTCATTTTGAAAATTCGATAAAACCGAAGGAAATATTCACTAGTTTTGAGCACTATTCGATTTTTCGGAAAAATGGTACGTTCGAACAATTTTACGAAAAAAACGTAAAATTTAATTCGATCATTTGAAAAAATCGTACGATTCGAACGATCGAAGTGTTCGATCGTAGGATTTCTATTCGAACAGGTAACATTCCTATAGACAAGCTCTTCCACCATCGAATGATCGAATAGATTTTTATTCGATCTATTTGATACAATCAAATTTGTCAAATTCGATGGTCGAATTGAGCTAATTTGCATATTAGGTTAATAAATCTGCCCCTAAGGCTACAAATTTATTGTTATTACTACTTTTTATTACTCAGAGACACATGCAATATATATATATATATATATTAAAGAATCAGAAAGTACCCGCACTCGTACTCCAAAGTCCAATAGTGGGTGCTTGGTCAAATTATATTTTGAACATTGTATTATATGATATATTATATATTAAATTATATATTAAAGGGTTAAGTTTTAGTAAGTTATAGCATGACCAATTTTAAGCAGCTTGGTCTTAATTTTTTTTAAATAGCTTATGAATTATTATCCTTCTCTTTCTGAAGCTTACCAACTTGCAAATGGAGGTCACTGACCCCTTGTAAAAGCCATGCTCTGTAAGGCTACAAATGTATTGTTATTGCTACTTTTTATTACTCCTCTTTCTATTCAGACCTTCTCCTATTCATATTCCAGTCTCTTATTCAAACCAGTGTATGGTCGCTAGGATAATTTGGACCGTATCTAACAGATTGCTGGAATTTCAAACTGGAGAGCTGCCGAACAAAAAGCTAAATAACTTAAAATTCACGAATAATAAAAAAACGAAAACCAATTGCAGGTTGTCAAAGAATATCACTTTCTACATCATATTAAAAAAAATAACTTGAAGGTGAGCAAACCCTTTAGTTCTAAGGAGCAACAGGCGATTAAAGCTCCAGATGCTCCAGAGGAGAACAACCACCTGCTGCTCTGAGGTTCTAACGTAGCAGGAACATTTTCTCATTGGAACTTGGAAAAATAAAGTATAGCACAAGCATATGTTCCCCATTAGATATAGTTATTAATGGAGGAATTGGATTTCAGATTCCCATGTCAGATTTCAAAATGAAATGTTTGCTCTTTTGAAAAAACAGCACTATTAACTGATGCGTTTTGAAAAAAATATTTTTTCCCATGACAGTATCCCTCTAAAGGTACTTGTGTCCAAACACATTCCATACATTTCCATTGCTAAGCAAGTGTGGAACTCATGGAGCTACTAACAAATGTGGTGTCCGGTTAACATGGAGCTACTGCCATCTTGGACATGTTAGTAATTGTACGGTTCCCACAGCAGGTTGTGTCAGTAGGTGCAGCATTCTTGTTCTAACAGTATTACATGCAACGTACAATCCTGGCTCTGAATAGGTTTGTACAACTGTGATGCTTCACAACGATCAATGACCGACGATCACATCATAATTGCTGACAATGAGAGTTGACCTCATCAACGTGCTGTTGGGGTCCTAAACCTGATGGAAAATTAGACCTGATGCCAATGTTGAAGAGTCAGCAGGTCCCATATATTGTCCAAAAAGCTTCCTACTTGCCTCGGAAGAAACAAGTTCAGGATCGGGCTGGTGGGTGCATGGCCCCAGGGGCCCCAGCTTTGCCCCCATGCCACCCTAAATGGACTGCACCCGCCTTCCCTTGAGCATAAATTAAATCTACCTTCAGCATGTTAGGGGAGGGAGATCAGCGGCCTGGTGGAGCACCTGAGGGGTTTGGGTCTGGGCCAGCAGAACCCACCAGTGTTGGGCCCACCGGGTTTTTGTCCGGTTTCCCTCCAGCCCAGTCTGACCCTGACCAAGTTGGCAGCTTTTATTGGTCTGCAAATGGCCATACTAGAGGTTCTACTTTGAGCACTTCTGAAATTTACATTTATTTTTTTATTTTAAGGGTTTCTGAAATAATTGTGTTATGTTAGACTTCTAATAGCAGGCTCTTGGCCTTCAAAGACTGCTGTTGCACTGAACCTTGCCTAGCAGAATAAAACAGTCAAATTGCCATGACTTCACAAGTGCCCTTCATATTTCAACCGTTCACTTTTAACCTTATTGCTTTCAATTACTTCAAAGTATTATCTCTAAGGGGAATATAACTGCCGGTCATATCCCCTGCTGAAAAGTCAGGGGACACTGGGAAGCCTATGTTTAGTATTAGTGCAGTGCATCCTGGGATATAACTTAGTTGGTACCACTAGGAAACAAAGGGTAAAGTAGCAGCACATATATTTATCTATGTATAATAACAGGGCACTTGATACTTAATATAATACTTGAGAGCACACCCCTGTCCCAGGGATAATGCTGCCTATCCTAGCCATCATATAGGTGACACCGGGAGGAATTAAATTGAAGGTGGAATTGAATCCCTGAGAACAGGTGCATGCTTACAGAAGTGATAATGGAGAGCACTGCATGTGCCAAGATAAGACTGTCTGCCCGTTGCATTATAAGCAGAGAAAACTGAATCCTAACAACAATAAAGGGAAACATGCTTCAGAAGACAGGATTTAAAGAATTATTTAAAGGTACAAAGGCTAGGAGAGTTTAATGGAACACGGGAGTCTATTCCAGAGAACCGATGGAATGATAACAGGCCTTGAACTCTAGTAATGTGGACATCAAGTCAATAAAAACTACATGGTCCCCTTCCCGCAGGAGGAAGAGCTATAAATCGTTTGTGCAGCTGCAAACAACAAAAAGCATAACCCAGGTTTCTCACTGGAACCTTCAAGGACACCTGTAAATATAAGAATTATTGTTATATTATAAACACATGTTTAAGGTTTTGTATCACTGTAGATAACAATATTCAAGGTGGGTTCCCATCACTCCGTTCTCCGTTACAAGGTCATAGAATTCAGACTTATATGGATGTAGCATTCTCTTCCGTTCTTCAGCATTCATCCATCACTCATCTGTATTGTCATCATCCATTTTGGCTTTTGCTAGGCATCTTGTCATCCACCATCTGTATTACCGGCTGTAATAATAAAAAAAAAAAAGAAAAGGAAAAAAAAGTCTAATTTCTTTGTAGAGAGCACGTTTTTATTTCTATAGTGATAGCTACTGAGCCTTTTTGTTTAAAATTATGTACATGTTATTATAAAGGAAATAAATGATGGATTAGAAGGGTTTTTGCTCATGTGTGTGTAGTGACCCATAAGTATAATGGCCCTTATGGATTCATTCCCCCTCCTAGTACCTTCCTTTGTCCTGTTGCTGGGTTAAAACCCATGTAACATATTGGTATCATTTGCATATCATTTCTATTGGTTATAGGGTGTGACCACTTCCTGCAGTGCTGTAACAAAGTACCTTGCAGGGAGGGGCACTTCCTCTTTGGTCTGCAGCAGTTGACCTGGGCAGTTGTTCCACTGAGCTTGGAGTCAACAAGGCCCCAGAAGTGTTAGGCCCTAAATGGACAGCCCCTTTGGAGAAGTCGGGGTACAGGGACCCAGTGAACGAGGTGAAGCCAGTGTATAGGATATCTCTCTTTATAGCACTTTCTAGTGAGAATGAGTCAGAGAGGATAGCTAGTAAGAGCAGCTCAAGCTCCACCAAGGAGGATAGAAGGGAGTAGCTCTCCCCCAGACTCTACTTTGCCTGTAGTGCAGGGACCATAGTACTGACAAGGGACTTCAGGCAGTGTTCTTAACCTTGATCCATGTCTGCTGTAGGGATCTGGTCCACATGAGGTACTGAAATCCTGAAAGGTGATCCTATCAACTCCCATCACTATTTCTACTATGGTGTTTGTCTTTGCTGTATCTGCTACACTTCTGACTGTACCTGGCATGTGATATATCTACCTCAGTTGTGAGTATTAACAATCCTGTGGCACTTTGTGTTGTAAATAAAGACTTTTATGCCTGTTTGCAAAGAACCCCTGGTGTGGCATTTTACATATTTGGCAGTATTTAGTTGCAGTTCAACAACCTCAACACGTGTATTTCCACTTAGTGAAAGCCCTACCTGGTGAAAGAAGGTCGCATGTAGCCCATGCTAGCTGGTTTTGGTCTATATCAGCCAAAAAGAGGTTACATGTGGTTTAAATGTCAGACAAAAAGTGCTGGGAAGGCTTAGGAATCCAATAGTTGCCTATATTGGACATGCGAAGAGATCTCTTTGGTTTTCACCAAAACATGAATTTTCTGATAATGTGGCAGAAACTACAGCGAGACTGAATGGTTGCTAATAGGATGCTGATATGATCATCATCAACCAAAAAAACCCTCTCATTAATTAAACCAATTAAAACCTCTGAATTAGCTGAGATCCGACAAAGTGATAGTTACCAAGAGAGAGTCTATTGTTGGATTCCGAGTGTTAAAACAAAGCGAGCTTTAAAGGGGTTGCTCACCGTTAATTTAACTTTTGGTATGATGCAGAGAATGATATTTGAAGACAATTTGCAATTGGTTTTCATTTGTTATTATTTGTGTTTTTTGAGTTATTTAGCTTTTTATTCTCCAGCTCACCCTAGCAACCATGGAATGATTTGAATAAGAGACTGGAATGTCAATAGGTGAGGGCAGGAATAGAAAGACGAGTAATACAAAGTAGCAATAACTATAAATTTGTAGGCGGAGCGTTTGTTTTTAGATGGGGTCATTGCCCCCAATTGGAAAGATGGAAGAAGAAGGCAAACAATGCAAAAGCTGCTAACAAAGAAAAACTCAAGGCCAATTGAAAAGTCGATTAGATCTAGCCATTCTGTAATATACTAATATAGTTTTACAAGTTTGCTGATAGCACGTATTTGAAGGCAAACATCTGCTTTGCTGCTGTAGGTCATTATACCTAGTGCAAAACATGTGATTACGGTTTACTCTTATAATTAGAAGTGTAGAGTCACTTACAAATTAGAAAAGGAACACAAAGTGCACTGATGCAATGTATCATCTAGGTCAGCAAGCTTCAGCAATAATCCATATTTATATGTATATTAAACCAGAATCAAACCCTTGTATTTATATGGTCAAGTAGGACAAAAATCACATTTGTCTTAGATCTTTTACCATGGACCCAGGTCAAAATTAACCACTTAAAAGAGATATTTTGAGAATGCTCTTCTCTGTGAAGAGAAGTTGTTGTTTTTAGCCCAGAATTAAGGCATTCAATGTAGAGTGGCTCCCAAGAATTCATGGAAAATATCATGATTTCTCATGGGATGAGAAGATTTATTTACTACTGTAGACTGGGTGCCACGCATTTAAAGAGATTGTGCACCTTTGCGTTAACTTTTAATATGATGCAGTGAGTGATATTCTGAGATATTTTGCCGTTGGTTTTCATTATTTATTATTTGTGGTTTTCAAGTTTTTTAGCTTTTTATTCAGCAGCTTTCCAGTTTGCAATTTCAGTCATCTGTTTTGCAAGGGTCCAGATTACCCTAGATCCATGCACTGATTTAAATAAGGACTGGAATAGGAACAGGAGAATAGGAGACGAGTAATAAAAATAGCTATTGCAGTAAATGAGCAGCTTTACAGAGCATTCGTTTTCTTAGATCGGGTCAGTGACCCCCTTTTGAAAGCTAGAAAAAGTCAAAAGAAGAAGGCAAATAATTAAAGCAAGCTATTAAAAATACATAATGTTGACCAACTGAAAAGCTGGTTAGAAATAAGTAATAATTAATTAACATACTAAAAAGTTAAAGGGATACTGTCACGGTATCAAAATGCATCAGTTAATAGTGCTGCTCCAGCAGAGTTGGGGCTAGACATATTGTCAGTTTCCAGCTGCCCCCAGTCATGTGCCAGCTGTCCCCAGTCATGTGACTTGTGCTCTGATAAACTTAAAGAGATTCTGACATCTGAAATTAAACTCTTTTTTACATCTATTATAATATTGGCTT
>CM044445.1:105877504-105899415 GCA_024363595.1 Xenopus borealis
CAAACACAGATACATTACTTACAACACCCTCCCCTAAGTCATTAATGAACAAGTTAAACACCCTTCAACACCCTGCACTTCCGACGATCAGCTCCTTCACCGGCACCTTTTTCTCGATCACATCTTCACTCTCATTCCCTTAAATCTGTCAGACATCTGGGATTAACCTACTTGTAGATCTGAATGAGTAGCCACCCCAGTGTACCACAGTTTCAAATTTACGTCTCTTAAAAGAAATCTAAGCCCTTAAAATTAATATGGCTAGAAACACTATATTCTATATACTTAAATTACTGCACCAGCCTAGACATTAAGCCTCCCAAAAGCAGTAGTAATCCAGGCCTTTAAACTAGTGCCCACCAGCTCGCCATCTTGGTTAGACCATCTTTTCAGTGTCAGTGATACTACACATAGGGTTGCCACCTTTTGATGAAATTTGTACCGGCAGGTGGTTGCTCGTAAATTTGTTATACCAACCCCGGCCTTGGAAGGTGGTTTACTAAAAATACCAGCCGGGTGGCAACGCTAACTACACATACTGAGTGTGGTCTGGGAAGCTGTTGAGAAGCTGAGTGTCATCATAAATCATCAAACAGAAAAAGAGGTTTGCCTATTATATATGCTGATGCTACATAGCTGATTCATTTGGATGCACTTGTTTCAGAGCTGACGTAATGAGAATCTAAATTAATTACTAGATTAATCAGCCTGATTTTTATATTTCATATATTGTTGGTCCCTTAGCTCAAGTAAGTGAGAGAAGCACAAAGCATGTGTTGTAAGCCAGCAGAAAAGAATATGGGAAACTGCAACGTACTAGGGTGTCTTTGGAGGCACAGATCTACATTGCAAAAAGAGTAGTGTTTTATTGGCAGGAATCCCTAAACATAATGTGCATTTTTTCTACTGTTTTAATTCTCCTTTTAAGTAGAATGATTGGGGAGGCTGTGCCCATTTGCAAGACACCAACCAGTGATTCTAGTTTGCTCACCTCCTGCCACAGGCCAGGACCCCTCTATTTAAGAAAATGAAAAAAAAAAAAATGAAATGGCCCAGGATATTTTTGCTGTGACCTGTACTTTGCCTGGCTTCAATATGAATAGGGGCGCCTGGGACATTGGAACAAATGGGAGGAGATCAGTGGTGTAATTATGGAGGGAGCAGACCATGGGGTTTGCTTTCTCTATAGCTGAAAAGAATAAGCTCCTCCGCAGCTGCTCACTTACCTGTGGCAGGGAAGGGGGTTGCAGGGGGCTGGGAGACTCATGGGGGCAAATTCACTAAGCGGCTAAAAAGTGCTAGCGTTGCCTTTGCTAACGCTTGCCGCACTTCGGCAGGTGAAGTTACGCTCAGGTTGGCAAATGGTAGCATAGTTGCGCTAGTGTTACTTCGCCAGGCAAAGCGCATTTACGCTAGCGATGCCTAATTTGCATACGGCGCAAATTTAAAGTCTAATAATTACAGCCACTACATTGCACTACACAAGCCCAGGAAACGTTTAATAAATAAAATAAAAGTTGTCCTATTGCCCTAAACATGTGTCCCCTGTATAGTTGAATTGCCATATGTTAGGAAATGTAGGGGTGGAAGGAGGGTACCCCCCCCAAAAAAGTTTTCTCTTTTTCAGACTTTTTCAGACTATCATGCCAGCCTTTTTTTGGGACTTTTTTTTTCAAACTCCCATCTGTTGTATTGAACTTCGCCAGGTCTGACCTGGCGAAATAACGTCTAGCGTAAGAGGTAACATTCACAAAAATTTTCATCTTAGTGAATTAGTGTAATTACGATCGTTCGTCAGTGCGCAACTTCACCTGGCGTTAGGGTGCGAAGTTGCGCTAGTATATCTACTTCGCTAGCGAAAATTCGCCAGAGTCGGTGTTACTGAATTTGTGAAGTTACGAATTGACGTCATGCTGGTGAATTAGCGCTAGCGTCAGACGCTTCGTGTTTTAGTGAGTTTGCCCCATGGGGAGGGGAGTGGGCGGATGTGGGGATGTCAGTGGGTGGAAAATAGTGTGGCTGGGGATTGTATTGCACCAGGACCCTCTGAAGAATTTACTGGGGGGGGCACTCTAGTTACACCACTGGAGCAGGCCTATTGTTCTCCAAACTAATCTAGATGTTGTTCCACCTATTGGCTTGGCTTGGGGTTGACTTATTTTTCTTCTCAGTGTTTCTACCTAACTTCCTTTAGCAGGGGTAACATTTTGGCTTCTGGTCACACTGGATGAAACCACCATATGCCCCACCCAAAACCAATCCTGCATAAACACACATTCACTAAAGAACTTTTTAGTTGCACTTCACACAATGTTCCTTTTCATGTGCTTATTTAACTAAATAATCTAACAAGAGAGGGAGATAAGAATAAAAAATAGCTTTGCCTTGAAGAGGTGTCCCCTCTGAGATACGTGGCATGATCAAGCACCACTGTAAGGGCACTGAAAAGGTTTTAGGAGCAGGCATATCACAGATCAAACAGCCCGGGCCCCAGAACAATATCGCTAAAAGAAATCTGTTTTTTTGAGATAACAGATGACAGATTTTTCTGACCTAGAGCACTTTTATTCTTCATGAAGGGAATTGGCTAAGGGAGATTTGTCAACTTTCAGCACAGACTGAAAACTATTCTAAAATGTGATTAGATCTTAACTGCAGGGAAATAAAGATATAAAGGCATTGCATAGTCGGTGCCTTGGCTGAAAGAAATCTGGCAATGTACTTGTGGCTGGAATAAAGACACAATTCATGTCTTCTTAAAGAGTATATTTGCGGGAAGAATTTAGGCATCGCTATTGCTTTATTTATAATACCCTGACATTTTCCACCGCTCTGCGCAGAATAGATGCAGTAAAGCCTGATGATGGCATTCGTGTTCTTGTGTACCTAAGCCTCCCAAAACAAAATGATTTCTGCAATGGAATAATTGCGTAGGTTTGTTTATTCTCCCAGAGGGCAAACTGTCCATAGAACTCCTGTGGTTCATCGAGGAGTGGATACAGGAGGGGGAGAAGGTCAGCCAAAGCTTGGAGGGCCAGACTACTGATATGGAGTCTAGGTGTGACAGCTTTATTGAGGGTGATGTTATTATAGTTAGGTGGTCTATCTGAAGTAATATGAGATATAAGCTGCATTCTGCATGTGATTTATCTTTGCCAGGATAAATAATGAGACCACAGTCCCAGGCAGTTGCCAAAATGCATGGCTTAGGTTGGGCATTATACACTTCAAAAGAATGGAGAATCAGTGTGACTATATGGCTAGGTACCAAACGATTCTACTAATGTGGATTCTCTGCAGGAGGAGAATCTGCTTCCCTGCTGCTCCCCCTTGCCTTTTTAAGTGTGGGCAGATTTCAACACAAAATGTTGCGTTTCGGGCACTGAAATCCACCAAAACAATGCTTCTGGGTGCAGACAGTCCAGGAGCAGAAGTGCAGCAAGGCAGTGGATTATTTGCATACGGAGAAACACAGGGGGGGGGGGGATCTGCCATCATCTGGCCCTGGCCCATACCAGTGCATTAAAGGGAGAATGTCGTGGAAAAAAAATGTTTTTTTTCTCAAAATGCATCAGTTAATAGTGCTGCTCCAGCAGAATCCTGCACTGAAATCCATTTCTCAAAAGAGCAAACAGATGTTTTTATATTTCATTTTGAAATCTGACATGGGGCTGCCCCTGGTCATGTGACTTGTTCTCTGATAAACTTCAATCACTCTTTACTGGGGATGCACAGAATCCAGGATTCGGTTCAGTATTCGGCCAATCCTTGTGCCTGGCTGAACCGAATCATTTGACTTTTTCGTCAAAAAACAAGGAAGTAAAAAAATTTTAAGCCGCGCATTAGCGCACGTGGCTCTCTTTTAATTTGCATATGCAAATTAGGGCTCGGAATTGGTTCAGTATTCGGACGTATCTTACGCAACTTATTCGGGGGTTTGGCCAAATCCAAAATAGTGGATTAGGTGCATTCCTACTCTTTACTGCTGTGCTGCAAGTTGGAGTGATATCACCCCCTCCCTTCCCCTCCCAGCAGCCTAACAACAGAGCAATGCGAAGGTAACCAGATAACAGCTCCCTAACACAAGATAACAGCTGCCTGGTAGATCTAAGAACAACACTCAATAGTAAAAACCAATGTCCCACTGTGTTCCATTCAGATACATTGACAAGGAAAAACAACAGCCTGCCAGAAAGTCCTGGCACAAGTCACATGACTTGGGGCAGCTGGGAAAGTGACAAAATATCTAGCCCCATGTCAGATTTCAAAACTGTATTTAAAAAATCTGTTTGTTCTTTTGAGAAATGGATTTCAGTGCAGATGTCTACTGGAGCAGCGCTATTAACTGATGCGTTTTTTAAATGCTATTGTCATCAGTTTTTATTATCATTCATGGCAGGAGCATGGTCCTATCAGCCAGAGCTGCCTCACCCAATGATACACTACAGAACAGAAAGCACACAGTGCAAGGAGAGATATGAAGGGGAACTTAAAGGGCAAGGAAAGTCTAAAATAGAAGGCTAGAAATGCTGTATTTCAGTGGCGGAACTACCGGGGGAGCAGGGGGTGCAATTGCACCAGGGTCCGCACCCCCTCAGGGCCCCCCGGCAGCTTGCGCAATGCTGATTTCCCTGGCGCTTCAGCGATTTCCATGAAGATAATTGCGTACGGAGGGGGGCCCGGCTGCACGTCATGCACCAGGGCCCGCCCCCCTCTAGTTACGTTACTGCTGTATTTTGTATACTACACATAAACATGAACTTACTGCCTAATCAAACAAATGATTTATGCTTTCAAAGTTGGCCACAGGGGGCTGTCATCTTGTAACTTTGGAAGACCAAGACTATGCACATGCTCAGTGTGGTCTGGATTCTTAAGGATCTACATAAACTATCAAAACAGGGAAAAAAAGCTGCTTGAGTTTTGCATGGCTGGTTATACATCTTTGCAAGACTAGACTACATACACATGCTCAGCGTGGTCTGGGCTTCTTAGGGATCGTCGTAAATTATCAAAAAACAAAGCTGCTGGAGTTCTGCATGGCTGGTAAGTAAGGCAGGGGCTTCCCCTGCTGTTCATAAGTATGATTGTTTCCATGTCAGAAGTCAGAAGTTAGGGAACATGTGACAATTCCTATCCACAGCAGTAACTGAAGGGAGAATTTCACTACATACATTCAGGTTTCTTATAAAAATGGTACACATTTTTTAATTAAAGTATATTGGAGATAGATTTCTTTTTCATTAAAGAAAGTAAAAATGGGATTTTATTTCTTTGCCTTTCCTTGCCCTTTAAGGCTGATAACAATCAAAGCCTGTTTTAACTCCACCTACGTACCTTCAGAAACAGTAGTCCAGTGGTTCCTAAGCAGGAATCCTCTCTAGTCAAAAGAACCCTATTTTCCAGCATTTTCTAGTATTGGGCTTTGGAGGGGCTGAGCAACATCATGAAGAACAGTTGAAATACTTTAATACATGGGCTAAGGGTAGGGACAGACAGGGAGATTCGGGGAGATTTTGTCGCCTGGCGTTTTTAGCAGGCGACAATGTCCCCGAATTTCCTTCTCCCTGTCTGCCGATCGTTCCTGGGACAAAGCGCCAGCGCCTGTGCAGACGCGGCGCGGCGATTTCCGGAATCGCCCGAAGATACCTCTTGAGGAAACTTGGTGCGATTCCGGAAATCGCCGCGCCGCGTCTGCACAGGCGCTGGCGCTTTGTCCCAGGAACGATCGGCAGACAGGGAGAAGGAAATTCGGGGAGATTGTTGCCTGCTAAAAACGCCAGGCGACAAAATCTCCCCGAATCTCCCTGTCTGTCCCTACCCTAAAGGGGTATAGTCACAATGAAAGGGAAGATCATCATCAGCACTTCCATGAATACATTTTGAGTGAAGTAAAACCCTGAAAAGTGACACATCTGTTCACCTCTACCCCAGGAGCCCCTGCCGCCAACCCAGTCACTCACTTCTGGCCCCTTTCCCTCCATGTGTGCACCTTATACTTTTGCCAGGAGGGCAGTGGGGAATTGACAGTGGAAGTCTAAATCAGAAGGGCCCACTGTGCTTTTTTTCCAGTGTCCAGCTGGCCCAGTTCAACCCTGTCTCAATTTTTGCCATTTAGAAGTGCATCCAGGTTCTCTTTGCTCATTTTCCATTATTGAGACTAGTTAACAAAATCTGTGGTTTTCTTTTTCTCCTAGATGAAAGAGATGCCTACAGACAGCCCTAATATATAGTAGCTTCTCCATTAAGTTCTGAGAGGGGGGTACCAGTACCAGATGCCAAATGTAATTGCAAAAAATATGGCTTTTTATATATCAATGTCACTTTTAAAAAAAATGTTTGTAAAAAGGAAGCAACATGATAAAAACCATTTCAGAAACATTGTCAAGATATGGAAATAGGTCTCTGAAAAAGGTCAAGCCTGGAATATCAGATCAGGTGGTGGGGCATCAGAGAGCTTAAAGGAGCAGAGGAAGCAAAAGATCAGAAGGCAGACTCCAGAACAATGTACCTCTAGCAGATAATTCTTCCACGTAGATATCACATGACAGATTTCTCTGACCTAAAACATTTTCTATTCCTCGGAACGGGTAGATATGTCGACTCTCTGATAAACTATTTCAAAATGGTGATGAGACCTTCACACCCGAAAAAAGAAACATTTCATAGCTGGCGCTTTGACAGAGATAAAGATAGCAGTAACATTTCTGTTAAATCCTCAGTGAAATCTATGAAACGGGAAGGAAGAATAAGCACACCGTTCGTTTATCTGTGAAGTTTCTATAAAAGACCAGTAATACCTGGGGCTGGCATAGTTATCTAGGCTATGAACCAACCCAGGGAATTGCCACTGCTATGGATTGAAGCTATTATTGAAATCCGCCTTTATGTCTTTTACTGGTCATGGCTTGTTTTTGTATGAAAATATGTATGTTTAAAGTATGCACCCATTTATTGTATAGTGCTGTGGAAAATGTTGGCACTTTTTACCCAGTAAGGGTCTTGCTGATTCAGATTGTACCTACAGTATAACCCAGTGATTCCCCTACCAGTGGCTCATGAGCAACATGTTTCTCACCAAACCCATGGATGTTGCTCCCAGTGGCCTCAATGCAGGTGCTTATTTTTTAATTCCTGGCTTGGAGGCAAGTTTTTGGTTGCAGAAAACCTTTAGACTTCATGTCCACTTAGGGATAACGGAATATCCAATCACAGTCCTTATTTGGTACTTGGAACTTTTTTCATGCTTATGTTACTCTCCAAATCCAAACTCTCCAAAATTGAATGTGGCTCACGGGTAAAAAAAGGTTGGGGACCTCTGCTATAAGGAGCTCTAAGAGCTGGACATTTTAGATCAGTGGTCGCCAACCTTTTTTATTACCCGCGAGCCACACTAGAATGTAAAAAATGTTAGAGAGCAACATAATCATGCATTAAAAAATTTATCCAAAATATTGGATTTGATTGACTACTGGTGGCCCATATGGGGACTTACAGCCTACAGGAGGCTCTGTGGGACAATACACATGATTTTTATGCAATTAAAACTTGCTTTTAAGTCAAAAATTCTAAAAGAAACACCTGTGTTCAGGCCACTGGGAGAAACATCCAAAGGGTCGGAGAGGAACATGTTGCTCATGAGTAACTGGTCGGGGATCTTTACTTTAGATCAGGAGTACCACCTGAATATTTTTAAAAGCCCTATGGATTCAAGCGAAAAATTGTAAAAAAGAGGCAAACTGACATATTTTATTACCCACAATGCATGCTAATAATGGGAAATCTGTGGTCAAGTTAAAGCAAAACCAGAAAGTTTGCAACAAATATTCTGATGTAAATAATTGACATTGTCCCCAAAGGAATCACACCAGACTTATCCAATCTGTAGTCTCCTGTTTTATAGTATTATAACTCCCACTATAGGAGTTGGGTTTGACAGAAGCTGAAATTGAACTGCAGGATTTATCAGAAATAATGGGATTCCATGCAAAATACTTTCCCCTTGGACTGGCTGTGCCCAGACCCAGTGTTCCAAGCTCCTGCTATGGGTACATTTTCATTACATGCTGCTTTCTCTGTATGTATAGGTTCTTAAGCCATTAGACCTTCACACTGCCATCAGTCACGCCCTGGAACACACCGCAAATCAGCCAGAGCTTAAAACCCTCACGCGCCCAATGATAAAACACTCTAAATAGACCACAGACGTGTGACAGGAAAAATCATTAGATGTTAAGGGCACTGAAGAGCTTTTAGGAGCAGAGGTACCAAAGATCAAAACACTGGCCCAGAATATTATTGCTATAAAGGATGATTCCTCCTCTGAGACACCAGATGACAGATCTCTCAGACCCGAAAGCACTTTTATTCTTTACAGAAGGAACTGGCTAAAGGAGATTTGTCATCCTTCTGCACAGATCTGATAAACTGCCTAAAAATGTGATTAGATCTTAACTCAGGAAAAAAAATAATAAAGAAATATTTCAAAGCCGGTGTCTTGGCAGAGATAAAGAAAGCTATAAATTTATTGTTAAACCGTCAATGAAATGTTTAAAAATGGTAGAAAGAATCAGACACAATCCACCCCTCATCTAATAATGTCTTCTTAGGAAGAATTTAGGCATGATTAATAGCATACTTATAAAGCACTATTATTTTCCAACAGTGCTGAACACAGTGTGAGAAGTAATACCTAGAAGTCCTGAGCTTGTTCTTGCCACAGAATTGTAGTTATTATTGTGCTGCAATGAATCTCTGCATCCTAAATGGAGACTTGAAAAAAAATGTTTTGATACTGCTATCTTCTAGGGTAGTGTAAGAGTCCATAATGCTAAGTACACTGAGATAGTGAAGCACAGTGCAAGATACTCAGGATGCTTCTGTGGGGTCAACAATAAGGCACATTCCAGGCTACTGCAGGTTCTTACATCAGATTAACAGTCAAGCACTTCCCAAAATATTGTTCTTATATGTTGTGCATATTGGAGCACATTCCAAGATCCTGAGGGTAGCTACATGTAAGGTCAAGTACAATCCAAATGACTAGGGGCACTTGCATGTACTTGATAGCCAAGTACACCCTAAAATATTTAGAGTTCTTACTTATGGTGAATAGTTAAGTTACATTTGCAACATACTCATGGCTCTTACATCTGGCAGACAGTCAAGTACATTCCAAGATATCCAGGGCTCCTAAGTCTGGTAGATAGTGAAGCACATTCCAAGAAACTGAGGGTAGCTACATGCAATGTGCTGTCAAGTACAATCCAAGTAATTTTGGAGAATTTAGATGTGCTTGATAGTCAAGTAAGTCCCAAACTATTTAGAGCACTTGAAAAAGACTGGTTGATGGTGAAGCATATTCCAAGATTTTGAGAGTAGCTACATGCAATGGACAGTCCAAGGTACTAAGGACACGTACATATTCTTGATAGTCAAGCATGTCCCAAAATGATAGACATGGTGACATAGATAATTAAATTTCCAAGATACTCATGCTTTTTAAATGAACATTCCAAGATACTTAGGACTCGTCTATGGGGTAGAAAGTGAAGCACATTCCACGAGACTCTGGGCACTTACATGTGCTTGATAGTCAAGCACTTTCCAAAAATGTTTACATGGTTCATATTTCCAAGATACTCATAAGTGTTACCTTTGGCAGACATTCAAGTGCATTCAATGATGCCCAGGGCTCCCAAACTTTGTAGATAGCTAAACACATTCCAAGAAACCATGCATTGGGCAGTCAAGTATAGTCAAGATAGTCAAGTATGATAGTCAAGTATGTCCTTACTCATGACTCTTACATCTAGCAGTCAAGTCAAGTACATAACAAGATACTTTGGACTCATCTATGGGGTAGAAAGTGAAGCACATTTCAAGATTCTCAGGACACTTGCATATGATTGACAGTCAAGCATATTCCATTACATTCAGGGTGCTTATGTGTGGCAAATAATCAAACCTTTATACTCTCAGCAGTTATAATGGGAGAGAATGGGAAACATGGAACACAACTGTGAGAAACTGAAGACATATACATATTCTTTGGCCAACATGTGCATTCTGAGCACTATCTTACACCTACCCAGGTTCAATGTGTTACAAATGGTTGTGTATGTAATTTCCATTGGTGTTCCCATATTGTAAAAGAGTTCTCTTGTTACGAAGATACAGCTATAACAAAAGCACAGGTACAGTTACAGGTAGAACTTGGTGCTACATAATGTATTGTAATGAACAATATGCTGTACCTCTGTATACAATGTATATAAGTGTAGTTTCTCTGCAATACCCAATTTTTGGGTTAAGTTATTTTACACCTCAATGCACAATAAAACAGTGAAAACAATGACAACAACAAGCTGCATGTACAAATCTTGCACTTCCTTTGCATGTTGTGGGTTTCTCAAGGTAAATACTTGATGCATGGTTATGGTGAGCAATATATCACTATATACAGACTAGACAGTGTAGGGATCCATGGTTTTTTCTTATTTTTAGTAAGAAAGTATTGGTACCTGTAACTGTTTTCTTGGTGTTTTCCCTATTGGTCTGAGTGAGTGGTGACCACTTCCAGTTATAATTGAGGATACTGACTGGAAGCTCAGGTCTCTTACTTTTTGGCCTCCATCTGCTGAATAGGGGGAATATCTGCTTGGGAGCCTGGGATAGAAAAGGGACAACCCTTTAGAGAAGTTGGGGAAATAGGTAGCTCTATTATAGATACTCTAGGAGTATAGGTTAGGCAGGAGTAGCTAGTAAGAACAGCCTTGAGCTCTACTGTAGGATTGAGAGCCCTCCCCTACACATCTGGCCTTAGTGAGAATGGACAACAGTGAGAAGAAGTGAATTCAGGCTAGTATTTCATTCCTGAAAATTTCTACTTGAAGGAGTTTGGATTGCGTGCTGATAATCTTGAAAGTTTATCTTGAAACCTGCCTAACTATCTATTTATTGTTGCACTTCATCTGCCTCAACTGATGCTGTAATTAGTAACCCTGTAGAGTGTTGCAGAAAAACATTTTGTTTAAGTTCAAGAACCCCAGGTCTCCTATCTCTTTAAATTGTACAGCAGAGAAATGTAGGTGCACTACCTCCTGCCCTTCCTCCACACAACATAGAAAGCAGCAGCTAAGAAAGAGAAAATAGGAGTTATGATATACTGACAGACCAATACAAGCTGTAACAATTACCCTGCCCATTAGAGCCTGTAATAAGTAAATGGTAAAAGGAAAAATACAAGGTGTGGGGGTTTATGCTAGCGCGTGTCATCTGGTCCAACCAAAATGCCCTTTTGCTGTTCTAGATACTCTAGGAAGCCCAGCTTGAAGGTCACTTAAAATAAATTTTTTTGAGTTAGTGCTTACTTGTTGGTATAGATTTGAATAATAGCTGAATGGCTGTTTTGTCTTGTATCTGTAACCTTTAATCTAAGGCCCAAATACATGTTGGACCATTGAGGGAAGCTTGAAATGAAATGCATGAAGAACACTGGTATGTAGGCTTTCATAAATGAAGGCCACGTGAACAAAAGCGGAATGCAAAAATAAACCTCATATTGTAGGCGATACATCCACAATAATAGCATTCCCAAATCATGATGTGATAAATCAGTACAATGTTCAAGTCCTTCTGCAAGTTTCATTTAATGCCATATATAGATTGGTAGAATTATTCATGTTTCAATGAAACCTCCATTGGTTCAGAGAAATCAGCAGTGGCTTTATACACTCTACCTGCTCAATCTGCATGTAGGGAGTGTAAGAGATTAGTGATGGGTGAATCTGGGGCGTTTTGCCAAATTTTTCTCGAATTTCTAGAGAAATTCCGGAAATGGAAAATTCCGAAAATCGGAAAATTCATGAAAAATTCGTAAAATTTTACTGTTTTCACGAAAAAATTGTGAAATTTACCCGTTTTCACGAAAAACATTTGTGAAATTTGAACTACTACACTATAAATTCGTGAATTTCAAGCACTTTCACTATAAATTCGTGATTTTTGAACTATTTCACAAAATTCGTGAAATTCAAACGTTTTCACTATAAATTCGTGAATTTCGAACATTGTCATTATAAATTCGCGAACTTCAAATGTTTTCACTATAAATTCGTGATTTCGAACGTTTTCACGAAAAATTTGTGAAAATCGGAAATTGATGCCGGCGAATTTTCTCTGGTGAATCTTCACGGCCATTTCGCGAATTCACAGGAATTCGCCGCGAATCACCATTATTTATAATGTAGCCTTGTTATGTGTTTTAATGCTGGGGATTGTGTAAAACCTCTTTTAGTAAGTGAAAGGAAGGCTTAAAAACAGTCTGCATTTTATGGCAGTGATAATGCTCTCTCTTGTCAAATTGATGGGCTTGTATTACACTGTATTGTTAGGTGTTGGTTATTATAAGCTTTGCTTTTGGGGTTAAGGACCTATTGTTGATTCTATTGTCATTTATTTCTATTCTACTAAGCATTTAATAGATAATTATTTCATTTTAATGGGTATAAGGATGAATACTGATAGAAACACATTGTATGGGCAAAGAAGAGCTTGAAATGTTGTGATGTCACTGACAATGGGGTGCCAATAAACACTACTCATGACTACAACTGATGACTATTCCTTGTGTGGCATATTTACACTAAAGATCAGGTGTGTGTAATGTTCAATGAATGATCCAACATATCCTAAAGTTGCAACATGTTAACTGCTAAATCAGACAATTACACACGTGGAAAGTCAGTAGAAGACAATGGATGTGAGCACTGGTGCAAATTTTAGCAAGAGTGTTTTATGCTTGAAATGTAAAGGCTCATATTGAACTCAATGAGAAGATCACAAATTTCAATTCTAGATTTCCTCATTGACTTCTTTTGAGTTAAACCATAAGATTAGTGTTTCTCATTGAACTGAATCTGGTCTGAAGTGTGGGCCAATAAAGGTGATCAAATCTGCATCTGGGGTGCTTTTCCCTGGCTCTGTTTCCATATGATTTCATATTTTTGTGGATATTCTAGGCAGGCAGACTGCATGGAGATATTGTTCCTTTTTTAATGAATCTACAATAAATATTATATTTTTAACTTTGACTTTGGCAGCCCTTGTGCCTGATGCCCCCTTTTTTGTATGCTGTTGGTTTATCCACTCCTATAATGAGGTTCTGGGGCTGATGCGTCTGGACCACCTGTTCCACATGTTGGGTTATCAACATACTTGTGTCCTGTGCCCCTCTTTTTGGTGGTTTGAGACTGAGGAGTAAGTACATTTTAGATTTGAACCTTGCAGAATATAGAACAGAATATAATAAAAATTAGCACCACCAACACCTCTGCAGATAGAAATAGAAACCTATAGAAATAGGTTAAGAAACAGCAATAAATCTCTCCTTGTTAGACTACACCATTATTAGAGGAGGACACTGTTCCTAAAAGCACAAAGCAGATAGCTGGATGGTATATTTCATTTGTTCATTTGGATGGTATATTTCATTTGTTGACAGTTATCTTCAACCAGGTGGTAATACTTACAATTAGGCATGTAGCATAAACTTGAGAAATATTAGGAAAGAATACTAAACCCCTAAACCTGTATTTGTTAAAAGATCAAAATAATGGAGGGTATAGACTGGACAGTGACCATACTGCAAAAAAATCTGCCTTTGTTGGCATGATGTCCCATGGCTTCTCACACTACCATGTAAACCTTGGATTTAGGATGGGCAAAAGTCTGAAAAATCATAGAAAACATATTGAATATACTTTTAGGATGAAAAATGATCTAGGCAGTCGGGGTCATGATGACCTTATTAACAAGGTAAAAATGTAGGCACTCACAGATGGCAGTAAGAAGTGAACTTTAATACAAATGTATTTTATGTACAAAAACCTGTTTTAGGTACAAAAACCTATGTTTTTGTTTTAGCTTGTGTGTCTGTGTGGGGTGTGGCTGGTCACCAGTTGTTCTGTTTTAACTTTTGTGGGGAGTCCTGGCCACCAATGTGTTTTTAAGGAGGGGGTTGACCACCAATGGGTTTTTTAACATGTAGAGGGGACCCTGGCCACCAATGGGTTTTTAGCCTTCATGTTTTAGTACTGTACCTATGTCTGTGTGAATTATTTACTGTGGTGTGGGGGTGCACAGGGTCTGGGGCCTGTGGTGTAGCCCAGAAAATGTTGTCATAAGGGGCCCTGGGATTTCTGATAGGGCCTGGGGTCCACCGCTTTGAAGAGCAAGGTCAGGCAGAGAGAGGTGTTTTGCCTTCTATCTGCTATTGCCTTTAGTCATCAGCTTTGCTTACATCGTTACATTATTACACAGTAATGGCTAGCGGACACCAACTGGGGGCCTAAACAAGTGGAATCAGTATTCTTTTCTTTCAGACATTACCAGTGTCAGACTGGGAAACTAGGGGCCCAACAAATAACTTTAGACCTAGGGCCCACTCTCAGTACTATTTTCTCTCAGTACCAGCGTCCTACTGCACATGCTCCGCCGATGGAACCGGATCCAGGAAGAAGCTATTGGAAGAGGGCCCAGGAGGAAGCGGTTGGAAGAAAAGATGGCCCCTGTGAACCTACACAGAAGGGTAAGTAGCAACTTAGGGGCAATAGCCTGGGGGAAGAGGTAGACCGGGGGGGAGGCGGGAGGGGGCCTACGGGGGGTGGGGGAGGGGTTAGTGCCTGGGGGGTAAATTCCCCTTTAAGTACCTCTTCTCCAGTATAAACAAACCCACCTGTCTCCATAACAGAGACATTCCATACCCTTTATCAGGTTAATAGTTTTTCTTTGCACGCTCTTATTTTGTGTGGAAATGAAGGTAGCAGAAGATATGCAATGGGTATTTTTCAGTTAAAAACTTTTGCCTCCTAGTCAACTTTCAGCAGATCCAGAGAACCTCAACCATTTTCCTTCAGACATGGAAAAGTCCTTCCTGTCTCCATAAACAGACCCATGCTTGGATGAGAATTGTACTAAGAGTATCAATATCAGTAGGCTTTTATTTTTTTTTTAAAACTGACTAATTTTTCTGCCAGTCCAAATGATTCAGGGAGAGAATTCCTCAACAGAGATGGTTTAATTTAGTTTATATAGTGGGACATTAAGCATTTGATACTGTATGTTTTTATGAGGCCTCACCTGTGTGGTCAGACATTTATGCTATAGCTGTACAATTCACTAACACATAATTGCTGAGTAGCAGAATAATTTGGCTGAGATGAAGCAGGCCAATAATTAATTAGCTGGAAATGGTCCCTCTGTTTCAAGGCACTGAGTTTGGCAAGCGGAACACTCAGCCATGTTTAATGGATGAAGCTAAATTTAGGCAAGCAGCCTGCGAGTGTTTATTTACATTCTGCTCTGCGACAACTGACAGATGGAGGGGTTTTAATACATTTTACTCTCCGAAAGATTCTAAAAATGATGTATTCTGGGTCCCTCATAATTAAGTTGTTTGATAATGCAACTGCAATCCAGTAAGGATGTGTCAGTCATCAATTTTATAAAATACAATTTGTAACCCACCTTTTTGCTATTTGTACATGATAAAAATTATGGTATTTCATGTTCTTCCCCCCCTCCCCATTTCACTTTTTTAAGACACTGGGCCAGATTCATTTCCAAACCATAAGACAATATTATTTTATGTTTTTTTACCTTGAGATTCAATTAGGGAAAAAACAAAAAAGTTTCTCTTAATTTAGTTCCATTTTTTTTTAAAAGAAAATTGTTTCTCCTTATTTAGTTCCTTTTTTTTTTAGAAGAAAATTTAGCTCCAGTTTTCCCATTTTACCATAGACTTCAATACAGTTTTCATGTGATTAACAGTGAGAAACGATGTTCTCATTGTATTGCATCTGACTCTGGAAATCTGGAATTTATTTTTTTTTCTGGTAACAATGGGCCAGATTCAACTTGATGAAAAAAATCAAATTGAATCTAGCCAATAATTACCCAAATTTGAGTTACCAATTAACCAAAGAAGAGCTACTCTTCTAGATGAGGCCAGTGATTGGATAGTGCAGATGGAACCCTGTAAAGTGTATTTTGCTTCAGTCAGGACTGGACTGAGAATTAAAATAGGCCCTGGCATTTCAGGTACACAAGAGGCCCATCAGCCCACATAGAGGCCCAAACAGCCCCCAACAGCCCACTTAATTGTGACTTTATATGGGACCTTATAGCAGCCCCTCTGGCATTTGCCCTAACCCACAAATGGCCAGTCCGGGCCTGGCTTCAGTCTACACCAGTACTAAAGATGACTCCCATTTCCTCTTCTGTTTTTAAGAAACTAACACTCAATGATTCATAAAGCAACTGGCCATTGGACGAATAAAAAAAGATTGCTCCATGGACATCAACGTAGCTTTTGTGAGATAAACCACAAGTTAAAGTCTTCTAATCAAATTTAATCTATTTAAATTTTCTCAGATACTGATGAAAATTAGGATTTTTGCACCTTACATATTCAAAGGATATAAAAGGTGAGACAAGTTGCAATAAGGTTTGGTAAATATTGTAACAAATCTCAGGGACAAAGAACAGAGTATAAATGGTTTGTCCTTGTGTAAATACTAATTACTATATGGGAAGTCTTTGCCATTTAGTTGACACCTAGATATAAGAGCGTAATGCCTGACACAGGATATGGTACAGGTATGGGCCTATTATCCAGAATGCTTGGGACCTGAGGCTTTCCGGATAATGGGTCTTTCTGTAATGTGGATCTTTATACCTTAAGACTACTAGAAAATCATGTAAACATTAAATAAACCCAATGGGCTGGTTTTGATTCCAATAAGGATTAATTATATCTTAGTTTGGATCAACTAATTATTTTAGAGAAAAAGGGAATCCTTTTTTAAAAATTGGATTATTTCATTATAATGGAGTGTATGGGAGATGGACTTTCCGTAATTCAGAATTTTCTGAATAGCGGTTTCCGGATAACAGATTCCACGCCTGTACTTAAAGGGCACCAATCACAGCCAAAATCAAACACATATTAACAACCTGACCAGTACAACCTAAACATGTTTAATCAAAGTACATATACAGTTTTTTGGAAAAAAAACAGCAGTTTTTAAAAAATCCCATACTTTGTCAAATGTTCTCTCACTGAGGGAATCCATACTGTGACTCCAACATGCAAATGAGTTCACGAGCATGCTCAGATTGTAGCACTGCCCTGATTATTCTACCCACAATGCCTAGCTTTAGTAAACTCAAGAAGTATGCACACACCAAATTCCACAAGGTGGCAGCACTAACACACAAGTTTGGCAGATTTCAAAATAGCTTAGAAGGTTTATTAGGCAAGCAAGGAATTTCAACTGAGCATGTGCGAGATTTCAGTGCTGCCATTGGCTGTGAAGATATAGGTAGGAGGAGTCAGTGAAATCCAAGATGCCTGCCTCAGCTAGAACTGCAGTGGAGATAGGGGAGATTTTGCAGAAGGTACAGTGAGCTGAGGATTTACATTATACAAACAATTCTAACTGTTTTAAAAATCGGATTTCTTGAACTTTCACATAGTGTATTTACTTAGTAAATCATTTTAGTTATGATTGGTGCCCTTTAAATTGTAACTCAAATGTTATGTGAACAAGGCAACAGGGCCTGATAGAATACACTCATTGGGTATTTTGAGAGGTTAGTTTAGTTTTAGCCAGAGCACTATATCTAATTATAATATCATGTGATATGGTACCTATTCATTGGAGGAAAGCTGATGCAATCCCAGTATTTAAACACTGATAATGATCTCTGCCTTGCAGTCATAGGCCTATAAGTCTGACATCTGTTGTGTACAAATTATTTTGCACGCAACCTGTCACCCTAATAAATAAATCCAAATAGTATTTTATGATGTTAGTCAAGCAAAATAAACTTGACATGCACTACTATAAATTATTTTAATTTTGTTTCTTTTAGTCTTGGATTTCACAGTCACAGCAAGGAGACAAGCGCCTATTTTTAAGCAAGCTTTCCACCATGCCAACATTTGATAATGTACCAGGACAAGGCCCATGCACTGGCTACTCAATGAGCTGGTGATAAGGGTGGGGAATGCGGTGAGTACAGAGACATCTAGGACATGCAAAATGGAAAGTGAAAGTAATTACTAGTCCCGCCTCTATGCCTCGGGCATAGAGGAGGGGCAGGAAAAATATGATTGACAGCTGAGACTTTTAAATTAGTTCATACAGGACAGTCAGCTTTCCAAGACTCACTTGAACCACATAAGTCTTAAAGAGAAAACCTACTCTTACTACTTAGGACACCAGAGTATTAACCCCTCTACTACCTCTCATTGGGACATTTGTAGGCCAAGCTTGCTAGCCCTCACTAGTACTATACTCTACTACTACTGCTACTGTAGAACCCTCAATACATCTGTAGCCCTCTTTTACAGACCTTTGACAGATGGACCTTGACACCAGAATACTTGCTTGAGCACAATACAATGCATACAGATCCCAAAACAATCTCGCAGTTTCTTTTTGCCAACAAGCTCACGTCAGTACCTTTAGACAGCAGATGTTGTTGGAATGTACTTAAATGACTACATATCCTCAAAACATCATATGATATCAATCTGTGCAGACCATGAGGAAAAAATCAGGCTGTTGTCCCTGCTTTAGAGAGTAGTGATGAGCAAATCTGTCCTGACAATTTTGTTCTCACTCCAAATGCATTAAAGTCAATGGGCATTTTGTCTTATGGTGACCTTTTTGTCTTGGCAATGGATTTTTGCAATAAAATTTGCAGATATTGAAGTGCATGATTTCGACATGGATCCATACCGCTCGTAACTAGAGTCATTGGGGGTCATTTATAAAGTTTGCTCAGTGCATAATTGTTTGCAAATGGTTGTTTTGCCCATGTTTTATACTGAACACTAAAATATTGCACTGCTGTGCCTGTCTTTCTGGTTTTTGTGAATTTACATTGTGAATACATTTTCGCAAATGACTCGCAAACGAGACGGATCTTTGCGTGAGTACAGGCACTTTGCGAGGTTGTTGTGAGCAAAAATAGTAACTTCAATTTACAATTTGCGAAACTGTTTTGCGAATATTTTCTCCACCACCAAAGTTGTGGCATAATTCAAACACAGAGTGTGAGCATGAATATTCTCAATTTTTGCCATATTTAAAAAGCTCTTATAGACATTCGCGATGTGAAAAACAAATTTGCAAATCTGTGTGCACACTCTTATTCAGCTTTATAAATGTAACCAGGCACAGGGCAAATATATATACACTTTGCAAACTAATCTGCCCTGTGTGAAGTTTATAAATGAGCCCCACTATGTTGAACTGGCCATACTTCTAATGGTGTTTTGGCATGGCTTCTATGGCACGCCCTTTATTCCTTTTCAAGAGCAGGTCATAACACAACAGAAAGGTGTGCACACCAGAGTGAACCACAAAACTCTTGGGTTTACCCTTTTTATCATCTCTTCATACTGTCCCAATAATCTTCAGGTTTAAATTCCTCATTGTCCCCCTTTTCCTCTAGCTCTGCTGCTGTGTAGTCTTTATGTAGGCTAATACCCCCATGTGCAGAATAGAGACAGTATTTCTTCCTTTGCATTGTAATGTTCACAATCACATGTACTAATACAACTTATATTATTTCTATTATTTGATGTGGACATTTAGCAAGCTAAGTTTCACTACGGAAAGATTGATACTTCAAATTGGAAACCTTCGAGGTCTCCTGAGCCCTGCACATGCTAACTTCTTGATGGATTACCTAGGGCATAAATTGCTCTCCCGTGGGCTGAGAGATTTATTTGTGTTTCATTATGTCAATATTGCTTTGTCCTGATGCTTTGCAGCCCACACCTCAGGCTGCACTGCAGAATTCTAATCTATACAAAGACAAGTAGATAATGATTTCTGACCTACACTTTGTCAGCATAATGTGGACAAGTGAACAGGCTCTGAAGTCTAAAGACTGGCCTATGAATACTACCTATAGCATTCTGATCCCAGTATTACTATACATATATTTATAGTATGTATAGTACTGTATTTGTGAATTATGATGAGTAACCTTTATCACTCTGATGACATATATATTGTATAAGCCCAATACTTCTACTATTTAAAGGTAGAAAGTGCTCAGAGTATGTCCCCAGCCCTCTATCCATAAAATAACTGATATACATAACATCAGTACTAACACACAAGCAATCTGTGGGTTCAGGCAAATGCCCGATGGGCCGATTGCTTAAAATGTAAATGGTCACCACACCTAAAAATGCAAATTAGGCATGTTTTTAATATGTAAATTAGACAATCACTTTAGAAATGTAAATGAGCTGTCCATAATAGCCAGCCACAGCTTAGCCGATTCTGCGTTTGTTAGTGCTCATCTGTATTGACAAAGGAACCAGGAATTCTGACCAACTTCAGTTAGTAATATTAGAGTTGCTTGCTATATACCCAATCTCTTATGCTTATGATAGGTATGTTGGCAACAGGAGGATCCATACTCAGAACAATCACTTCAGACTGTATATGGAACACTGTTATATGTAGTATTAATTGCATGAGACGGGCTAGTCTCCTCAAGTATGCCACACTTTGGCCCTCTTATCTGCCAGGGTGCATGGTTTAGCTGGGGGCACACAAAGGAAAATGTAGCAAGTATGGGGCCACTAATTCATCAGATAGAAACTAGGGTGAGATATTTGTTGCAAGGGCCAGTTCCAGCACATAGGGTGTATAATATTGTTGGGGATTATATGGTAATGGACTCTTAAAATATCTTTTAATAAACTCAAGTTCTAGTTAACCTTGGGATTGGAAATATATATCATGCTTTGCATGCGTGTGAATACATGGGCTGCTTCAATACTTTTGCCAGGGTTGCTTTTTCCTCCCAGTCCGGCCCTGAATACTAACATTATACTGACAATGGACATTACCATCTGAGTGGCACAGGCAGTTCTCTGTATATTTGCATAGTACCTCTTAGAACCTTTACATAGTCCAAGCCTACACCAAGAAACCTGATCTGTTTTAATTAGGACTGCTGGCGTTTTACAAGTAATTAATGTTTCTGGGTGGCCTTAGTGTCTTGATGTGTATAAATGGTTTGTGTATAAGATATATGCATGCATTGGTCTTAATAATATTAGTATAAATGGTTTGTGTATAAGATATATGCATGTATTGGTCTTAATAATATTAGTATTCTTTGTATCTCTTCCCTGGTCTTCCCTAGAGAAGAAATTTGTTGATCTTGCATTTTTTTGTGTCTGATGCAGATATGAATTAATACTACTGCAGTTTAACTCAGCAGTTTCCAAGTTATCCACAACATCATCTTTCAGAACAATAACATAAAGAAGGATTTTTAAAGGAATCGAGGAACTTCAGTTGGTCTACCCTTAAGACCACGCCTTAATATTAAGCACTGATGTGGGCACCTGTTGCAATAGCCTTGAAAAACATTTTTTGGTGTGTTTTAAGGGCTTCAATAACTTGTTTGGCAGTTTCTGGTTCTGTTTAAAGGAGAGGTCTCTGGCTCCCTGTTTGTAGATGGGCTTTGGGTCTTTGTTTGGAGAACAGGTCACAAGCCCTGTGTTTGTTGGAAACATCTTTGTTTGTAAGAAATGTCTCTGGCCCCAGGCTTGTAGGGAATGGGCTTTGCTTTAGGAAAGGACTTTGACTCTGTGTTTGAAGAAAAGGTCTTTGGTCCTATGTTTTGAGAAGAGGTGTCTCTTTGAATTACAATTATTATAAAGGAAAGGGGATTAGAGTAGAGCTTTCAGCCTGGGGATTGTCGTTGGCCTATCGGCTCCCAGCAGGAGTAGTCAAGGAGTAAGCCCAGGGGTCAAAGTCCAAGTTTGTGGTACAAATTGGGGTCAGGCGAATGCAAAGTCCAAATCC